>SNQJ01S0087165.1:0-33809 GCA_010110895.2 Picea sitchensis | reverse complement strand
TATTACAGTTTAATGAATACATTTTCATATTATCATATATGGTTTTGTAATTTATCAAAAATTCGCCAAGACTTTATAAGGTTTTATAATTCAATGAAAGATTCGCCAAGATTTTACAAGATTTTATAATTCAGTGAAATATTTGCCAAGATTTTACAAGATTATATAATTGACTAAAAGATTCGCTAAAAAATTATATATACATATTATATTATTGATAAGATAGCCTTCAATTTTTCCGATATATCATGGGGATTCGCCCATTTATTATATATATAAATTTAGGGGGGGTTCTTAAAATCACCCCTGGACTTGGAAGGTCAAAATTCATGTTTTAATGGACACTGAAGTATTAGATGAAGTTTGATGGATCCACGACTGAGATCATGTTTGATTTCGAAATCAACAGCTCGGATTCATCGTAGATTGACCCAAAACTTATAAGTTTTTTGGTGGTTGGGAAAATGGATCTGATTGATAGTCAAGATTCATTTTCAGCAGTTTCAAAAATGGAGTTGATCAACGATCGAGATTCATTTTTGGTAGTTGGAAAAATGGAGTCGATTGACAATAGAGATTCATTTTTGACAATTTGGAAAATGGAGTCGATCGATGGTCGAGATTAATTTTTCGTGGTTGGGAAAATGGAGCCAATCGATGGTCAAGATTCGTTTTTGGTAGTTGGGAAAATGGAGTTGATCAACGAGCGAGATTCATTTTTTGCAGTTTGCAAAATGGAGCCGATCAACGGTCAAGATTCATTTTCAGTAGTTGGGAAAATGGAGCCAATCGACGATTGAGATTCATTTTTGTCAGTTTGTCAAGTGGAGCCAATCAACGGTCAAATTCATTTTCGATAGTTTGGAAAGTAGAGGAGACTGATGGTTGGATTAACAGGTTTGACAAAGTGTTTCATTTGCCAACGAAAATAACTGATGGCTGATGGTCGGATCGACGAGACCAATGAGGTGTTTTGTTCGTCCAAGAGAAGTTGTTGAGCACCGATGAAGAAAAGAGGGTGATGACGAGTCACGCCACATCAACATCCAAATGTCATGCCACATTAGCGAGGTTTTCACGTCGACATCCACATTTCATGCCATGTCGACATCCACGTGTCATGCCACGTCGACATCCACATGCCATGCCACATCGACACCCACGTGTCATGCCATGTTGACATCCATATGTCATGCCATGTTGACATCCACGTGTCATGCCACATCAACTAAGAAAAGGCCGATGGCCGATGGTTAGGTCGACGGAATTGGCGAAGTGTTTTTGTATGCCAATTGAAAGGGTTGATGGATGATGGTAGGGTCAGCCAATTTAGTGATGAATTTCAAAATCGGTTTTCAAAGGTAATCATCAATGGTCGAGTCAATGAAATGGGCAGGGTGTTTTGCGTGTCTAAAGGAAATCGTCAATCACCGATGGAGCTTAGATCAACGATCCAGATTGCTTCAAATTGGGTGATCGATGGTGTTGATTCATCCACGGGACTAAATAAGGTTTAATGGGTCAATGACTAAGATTACTCCCGATTTTGAGATTGATGATGCAGATTAAAATACTATTACAATAGTAAAACCATTAATTTTCTACGATTTTTTTTTTCCAGTTTTCGAAAGTCTTCAACTTGTAGAGTGATATTGAGGGCCTAAATGACATTTTTAGGAATTTAAAATTCACAAGCACTAGGTGTACCTTTTTTACACATAGTCTCTACAACTTAAATAAAATAACTCATAGAAATCTTTTCAACAAGCTATTTTGGCTGCAAAACAGATCTTGTATGAGAAAGTTACAACAAAAACAATTAATGGTATAATTTTGGCACTATTTTGTTTCCAGAGGGAATAACTCCTTGCTTAGAGGTCCATTTGGGGCACATGAGTAGTATGTAGAAAGCTCATGGACCATAGAAGATAACTGTGGAGCCATATTTGGAATCTGGGTATGTAAAAATGAGTAGGAAGAGAAAGAAGGCACATGTAGCATATAGGGATAAAATGGGAAAGCAATCTAAATTTTCTCAAACCATAACTTTTAGCTCAAAGGTCATATTTGAGAAAAAAAAAGTCACTAGAAAAGTGTTGACGAGGAGAAGCCATATTTCCACCCAAAATTTTGAATTTTCATTATAATTTTCTTATAAGACAGTAAAACAATTTTACAACAGTAAAAATAGAGCAATGAATGGAAATAACAACTTGCGAATTTTGTAACTTTTCGCTCAAAATTCAGTTTGAGGCATGAGTACAACCATTGGATATTTGTTTAAGAGAGGAATGTGTCTAAGGAATCCAATTTTGAATTAGTGCATTATGTCCTTTATAAATTGTGATGAAGAATAACCTATAATTTAGTTAATCAAATGTTTTATAGTATGCATGTGCTAACAATAATTATTACATGCACATTTCTTGCAGAATTAGAGGTACACAAATTTATTTTTGGTTCTTAGATGAGGACTGGAGTGATGAATATGCCTAGGGATATTACAACCATGAGGAGGAGGTCAGAGGTATGCATATCAACATGGGAAATGCTGAGATAAAGTCTAATGGAAGAAGATGAAGACAATAGCTTGTAACTATGAGAAATCTACATATAAAAGTGCAGAGCTATAGGGAATATAAAGGAAGCATTATGAAGGCATAGAAAAATATACTTCATAGTCTGAATATGCTGCAGATGCAAGATAATAAAGACTATGGTACAAGGCAAACAACTAGTTCTAGACAAGTGACAACATCCAGATCCCATAACATAAGGGATGATCATGGGAATGACTGGAATTCAAGGAGTATGAGTAGGCACAATCATTCCCCAGAGAAATCCACTAGGAGAACTCATGCAAGTTCAATACCAGGAAGCAACCCAAGTGTGTCTCCTATTCAAAGGCAGAGGAGAAGACTCGAGTTAGACATCTTGCAAGGTGAACTCAGGAAAATCAAGCCACCAATTTTCAATGGTGAGCACATGAAAGGAGGAGGCTGAGGCCTAGTGGTTGAAAATGAAGAAATATTTATAGTTTCATGATGACCCCTTAAGGATAGAAGCTAGAATTGAAACCTACCATTTGCAAGGAAAGGTAGCCATGTGGTGGGATCATGTTAATCAAGCCAAGGAACTTGATGAGAAGAATGTCTCATGGAGGAGGTTCAAAGGATATTTCCAAGAGAAATATTTGTCTGAGCATTACTATGAAAGAAAGATAAAGGAATTCTTTGAACTCAAGTTGGGAAGTATGAAAATGGATGAATATGAGAAGAGGTTCTTAGAGTTTTTGAAGTATGTTGGTTTCATAAAGGATGAGAAGGTAAAAATCCAAAGGTTTATGAGTGGATTACCCTCTTTCTACAATGAATTGATACACTATGATAACCCTGAGACTTTGGAGGAAGCCATAATGATTTGTAAATGATCTTTAAAAGACTTGGTTGAGTTTTAACCATGTGTTCAATTACCACTTAGGAATTAAGGAAATAAGAAGAAATTAATGAAATAATATCGTAGCCATCATAAAGAGTGAAGATCACAAAGTAAGCATAAAGAACAACAAACCATAACAACAAGGTTGTTAACAGAGTTCGACAAGGTTGCCTATGTCTCCAGACCTTTGTCTCAGTGGGGGAGGCTTTCTTATTTATCTTCAATGCTTCAAAAGTACATAAAAAATGCATCAAAATGATTACAAACTAGTCTGGATATGTTCTTCTTGACCTCAAGAACCCAACACAACTGACGACACTGAAAAAGGTTGAGCGTAGCTCCCGGAATTGACATCCAAAGTTTGCTTCCTCAATGGATTCCCTACATAAAAGTGGCTTCAAGCTTCACAAAATCATCATAATTATACTAATATGAACCTCCTTGACTGTAAAAAAACCTCTGATTTATATAGGATTTGAGTTGGGGTTCTCCTCCCAACTTCCTCTCGAGATCTGGCCTCAAAATCGAGCTCCAGATCCCCCCAAAATGGGAAAAATCCAATAAAATCAGCATAATTAATCATAAAAATCCAAAAACCAAAGTACAAAACCCAAAAATGACACATATGTGTGCTAGCCCCTTTCTTCTGGGCTCCTGGTCATATGGGAATGGTTCATGTGGCTACGCGCTTAAGCGTTGTCACCCTAAAACTCTGGTCACAACCCTTGTTTCTTGGCCCCTGGTTGCTTGGCACACCATGTGTCCAAGATTTAAACTCCACATAACCCCGCACTCCCAAAACTACGGTGCTAACCCCTGGTCTATAGCCCTAGTCAGTCGGGCTAACCCCCGCCGACAGGGGCTTATCCCCATAACTGCGCCAAAATCCAACTTAAATAGAGTTTATGCCATATGTTGAAACAAGCAACAAAGGTGGCATGTTGGTTAGCGCTTGTTCTTAATACTCAGGCTATGGAGGAGGTTGCATGTTCAATTATCACAGAGGTAAAAAAAATTTGGCCCAACCAACCTTGGCCAAATCTGGGGTTCCATGTGGTGCCTTGTGATTGGGCCACGTGTCACCCTGTGGTTGGCCCATACGGTCCAGTCACCACATAGTCAGCAACCCAGTTGACACTACCACGTCACTGCACAGTCAGCCTGTACACCACGCCACTTCCATGTGTCTCAACTACAAGATGCCACGTAGCTTACATACCTACCATGTGTCGTACCCTGAGCTTGCCACATCAACATCTGTACTGAAAAGTCACCTGCCTAGTCACCCTGCCACGTCAACATCTGTATTTCCACCTGTCATCCGTACTGCCACATTTCAGATTGTCATTGAGCCATGTCAATGTCCGTACAGTGCCATGTGTCACGTTTGTACAATGCCACATGTCAATTTTTGATTGATCCACATCAACCTTGGAAAATGACAAAAACGAGTGACATGTGTCACCTCCTCGTGATTCCATGTGTCCCTGTCGATTTCAGTAGTACGACATGTTGACTTTGACCAGTTGACCTTTTGCTTGTTTGGGAAATCGATCAGAGCGCGATAACTTTCACATACGGTGTCCATTTTCAGAAAAATATATATGGCCATAATCGACGCAATGGAACTGGTTTCATCTGATTATGAGAACTTTTATTTTTAGGCCTTCCTGAATCCATTTTGGATCACATAAAGAGAGAAAAACATCTTTATGAGTAGAGCAGAGGGAGGCCAATTTTCCAAAATGATTGGAATGGAAAGATGAAAGGAAAGAGGGATCAAAAGAAAAAGGGTTTTAAGCCACCATTTTTCAAGAACAACTCACAAGAAAATCAACAAGGGAAGTCAACTCAAAATGAGCCCAGGATGGAAAATTCATTTGGGAAAAGGCCAAGGCAACAACCTATACAATGTTGGGGATGTGAGGGAAATAAATTATATAGGGATTTCCCTCACAAATGAGAAAGAATGAGGACTATCCACAAAATTTAGGAGGTTGAAACAATTGAAGACATGGGAGGAAACATGATAAGGATTTGTATAGCCTTGGAAAACAAGAAAGAAAATATCAATCCCCCATGATTGAAGTGGAAGGTAAGATTGATAACCAACCTAAAACAATTTTAATTGATTCTGGAGCTATCTATAGTTACATAAACTCTATCATTGTTGAAATATTTCACTTGCAAAGGAGTAAGCATAATAAATCTTAGTTAGTTTAGTTAGCCACAGGGGCTAAGAGGAAAATCAATGATTTGGTTAAATATTGTCCAATAGACATGAATGGACTCAACACAAGGGATATGTGAGCATCATACCATTGGGTTCATATGATTGTCTAATTGGCATGGATCGGTTGGAAAAGCACCACGCTTTCTTAGACTGTTACAACAAGACAATCACATGTCTTGATGAAGACGAGAAACAAGGCAAGGTTCAAGGCATTACAAGAGTTGTAGTTGTTAGAGATATTTCAACTATGTAGTTGAAAATGAGTTTTAGGAAGGGATGTCCATTTTTTGCAGCCCATATGGAAGAGACAACTAAAGATATAATGCAACGTATTGAAGACTATCTAGTCTTGAGGGATTTTGAAGATGTTTTGGGGGAAATCCCATGACTTCCACCAAAGAGAGACATTGATTTCTCTACTGATTTGGTGCCAGGAGTTGCCACAGTGTCCAAGAAACCTTACAGAATGAGAACACCAGAGTTGAAGGAAATGTTGATACAATTGGAAGAGCTGTTAAAGAAGGGGTATATACGCCCAAGTGTGTCCCCTTGGGGTGCCCCAACTCTTTTTTGGAGGAATAAAGATGGAACCTTAAGGTTGTGTATTGATTTTAGACAACCGAATAAGGTCACCATAAAGAACAAATATCCTTTTCCAAGGATTGATGATCTATTTGATCAGTTGAAAGGTGCAAGAATATTTTCCAAGATCGAATTGAGATCAAACTATTATCAAGTGAGGATAAACGAACAATATATCAACAATACAATATCCAGAACAAGATATGGATATTTTGAATTCACGGTAGTTCCATTTGGGATATCAAATGCACCAATAGTTTTCATGTGCCTGATGAATGGAGTGTTCAGGGAGTACCTGGACAAGTTTGTAATTGTGTTCCTAGATGATATACTCATCTACTCTAAGTCAGAATAAGAACATGAGAAACATTTAAGTATGACACTAATTTTTTTAAAAGAACATAAATTGTATGCTAAGCTAACTAAGTGCGTCTTTTATCAAAAGACGATTCACTACTTGGGGCATATTATTTCAGTAGATGGGATAACAGTTGATCCTGAGAAAATAGAGGCCATTAGATGATGGTCAATGCTAATAATTTTTACAGAGGTGAGATCATTCATGGGTATTTTTGGTTATTACCGAAGATTCATAAAAGGATTCTCAAAGATTGCAAGCCCCGTTACTTCCTTGCAAAAGAAGGGAGTGAAATTTGAATGGACTTCCAAGTGTGAAGATAGTTTTGAGTATTTGAAAGACATATTGAATATTGCATATATGGATGAAGATTTTGTTATGTGCACTGATGCATGCAAGGAAAGGCTTGGTGGAGTCCCCACAGAAAAATATCATGTGGTATGCTATGAGTCCATATCATAATTAAAAGAGCATGAGAGGAATTATTCCACTCATGATCTACAATTGGAAACATTTATTCATGCGCTAAAAATGTGAATACATTACCTCATGGGGAGGAAATTTGAGTTAAGGATAGACCATTGTGGACTGAAGCATTTGTTTGGACAACCCACATTAAATGCCAGGAAAACTAGATGGATCAGATTTCTGAGTGAACACTACAACAAAACATGCCATTAGCGCCTAGTTTAGCACCGGATTTTAGTGCATTTGAGGGCATGAATTGGTCTGATGGGATGACGGAAAACCCGGTGCTAAACGATGTGTTCGCCTCTGAGATGGATTTAGCGTCTAGTTTAGCGCCCAATTTATCTCCCTCTTTAGCGCCAGGTTTTTCTCCCTCTTTAGCACTTAGTTTTGCTCCATTTTTAGTGCCCAATTTTTCTTCGTATTTAGCGACCAATTTTGCTCCTTATTTAGCGCCTAAACTAAGATATAGTTCCCTAAATAACGCCCAAAATAGCTCCCGGTTTAGCTCTTGGTTTAGCTCCTAGTTTATCTCCAGGTGTGGTGCCTAATTTAGCTCCCAGTTTAGCTCTTGGTTTAGTGCCTAGTTTATCTCTAGGTGTATCTCCTAGTTTAGCTCCTGGTTTAGCACCTAGTTTAGCTCTTGGTTTAGCTCCTGGTTTAGCTCCTAGTTTATCTACAGGTGTGGTGCCTAATTTAGCTCCTGGTTTAGCGCCTATTTTAGCTCCAGGTGTGGCGCCTAATTTAGCTCCTGGTTTAGCTCCTAGTTTATCTCCTGGTTTAACTCCTAGCTTAGCTCCTAGATTAGCTCCTGGTTTAGCACCTAGTTTATCTCTTGGTTTAGCTCCTGGTTTAGCGCCTAGTTTATCTCCAGGTGTGGCACCTAGTTTAGCTCCCAATCATGCTTCCTGTTTTTCTTCTAGTGTATCGTCGAAAATAACATCTAGTTTGGATTCCAAATTAACGCCAAGATGTGCTTCCATTATTGCATCTTTTTTTGCTTCCAGAATTTCTTCCTTGTTAGCTCCATGGTTTGCTTCCTTTTAGTTCCAAAGTTTTCTTCCTTTTTAGCATCTGATTTTTCTTCTTTTTTAGGTCCAGGGTTTGCTTCCTTTTAGTGTTGGGATTTGTTTCTTAATTAGCATCTAGTTTTACTTCTTGTTAAACAACCAATTTAGCTTCCTACTTAGATCTAGAAATAGCTCCAAGTATGGCTTCAAATTTAATGTTAAGTTTTACTTCCATTTTAGAGCCACATTTTGCTTCCATTTTAACAACTCATGTTGTGTCCTTTTTAGCTTCCATTTAGTAATTTAACTTTTTTTATTTCAATTTAATTAGTTAAATATATCACACATCTTAAGAAACTTATATTATTATAGAGTAAGCCATATTGCATTTGAAGTATTTTATATGATAGCTTTTATACAGAATTTTTAGGGAACTGGACATCCATACAAACTAACAACATCAATATACTTATTAAATCTCCATCTATATAAAATCTGCAACATACAATATATATAAAATAACAAGATAATGATTATAACATGATCATCATCTATGATTAAAACTAATCAAATATATCAATATTAGATAAGTATCATGTCAAACAACTTATATCTTTAACACTGATAAGATCATCATCATATATAACTACAACAAGTGAAATTCAAATATGACAATAGATCAATAACATGTCAGAATGATACATGACCAACAGTTGACACAAGTTAAGAAGATATATGTCCAAATGATACAAGTCAAAATGATAAATGTCCAAATGATAAAACTCAATAATATGGTATTGCAGGTGAAAATGATACATATGATAGTAAACATGAAAATATGCATCATAACAATATATCAACAATGATCAATGAGGGAGTCTATATGATCAATGTCACTGGATACTACCAACAACTAGGTCGTCTGATGCAGGAGCATCACTCCATGTCATCGATCACCAACCAACTAGCAACACATCAAAGCGCAATCAAGAAGAAGAGAGGCACCATCCCTCTCAATTTGAAAATGTATTTAATGATTGTAAGGTTGGTAGAGCCAAAAGCCATGCATGTGCGCAAGATTTAGATAAAGTTTGCCTTAAATGGTTGTAAGGCTGAGATCTAGATTTGATTTGGACTAGACAACCATTCAATGTAATTGAATGCAATTTAATGAGAATTGGTGAGATGGAGGGAAGAGCTCAAGGAGCCCCTCTTTGTAAAAAGATCTTCTTTGAATCTAGATTTAGTTTGGGGAGAGAAGAACAGAAAGAATAGGGAGAAGAGAGGAAACTATGACTTTGTTGAAGTCCGAGCTCACATTGTAAAGAGGCATTTCATATTAATACAATCATAGCAGTTTTTCTTGCATGTTGTTGTTCATGTGTTTGTGAGTTCATGAATGAATGTTTTTATGTGTTGATGATATGTTGTAGATGTATGTTAGATGTGCATTTGCAGGGATAGATAGATTTTCCTATTTGAGAGTTCTTTGATTTCAAGTTTGGATTCTTTGTGGTTTCATGCAAGAGTGCATGACAGAGTATTGCGGTCTCTGAAAACCAGTGAAGGAGTGCACTTCTGAATTCTGCGGAATTTTAGACAAAGACGTGCCAGGAGGGCACACTAGCTAAAGTCATTGACTCAAGGAGGAAGCCTCAAGGTTGCTAAACACCTTGAAGGAGAAACTGTGCATAGGAGACAACAGAGAGGAGAAGTAGAATTGTTGAGAATTTTGTAAAGGCTCTGCCAGGAGGGCATTGAGAAAATGCATAGGATGCATTAAGGAGAACTATATTTCAAGTTCGGTGAGAAGACAGAGTCACTGAGGACTCGTGGAGAACTCTGCCAGGTGGGCATTGAGTTGGTACAAGTGTGCATAGAAGGAACTCTTGTTTGAGTTCAGAGAGAAGAGAAGTGTCACAGGAGGAGACACTCACAAGGTTACTGAACACCCTGCAGGCTCAACAAAGCGTGCTTGAGCAGGAAATTTGCAGAGGGCACTTACATCCCTTCAAGGAGAGAAAGGGAAAGAGACACTCTGAGGTCAGAGCCACAGATAAGCTCAGAAGATATAGCACCATTTCATGCAAATGTTCTGCAAGAGGTTGCAGAGTTCGAAGGAGCTTTTGAGGTTTAGAGAAATAAAGCTCTAGGAGGAAGTAAGCCGTTGGATCCAAACCAACGAGAGCCATTGGATCTCGTATGAGAACTCACGTATCAGAGTTTGGGAATGGAGTGACCAGTGATTTGGATCGAGCATAAGATATTTTGGGGAATGGAGTGACCAGTGATGTGGATCGAGCATAAGATATTCTCGTGTGGTGAAATCCTGAAATATTGAGAGCCAT
This sequence comes from Picea sitchensis, assembly GCA_010110895.2. Lineage (NCBI taxonomy): Eukaryota > Viridiplantae > Streptophyta > Pinopsida > Pinales > Pinaceae > Picea > Picea sitchensis. The sequence goes on along the minus strand of SNQJ01S0087165.1, from coordinate 23,372 downwards.
TGGATCGAGGAAGATCTCAGCCATAGATCATGTGGGAGGTGAGGCTTCGGGAATTCGAGAATCGGAGTTTTGAGAGGTAAGGAAAGTCTCTGCTGTGGATTTTCGTGAGTCGCGAAATCCCGAAGAGCGAAAGGAGTAGGACCCAATCCTTGGCGGAGGGTCATATGACCCCATAGAGTTGAGGGACAATAACTGTTGGGCCCCAATCGAGTTTCAGGGTTTCGGGACTCAAGAGGTAGAGTTGCATGGTCAACACAACTCCCGAAATCACAAAGAGAGAAACGTTGAAAGGTGGGTCCCAAGTATCAGGCAGAGGATACGTGCGGCGTAAGTCAAAGGAGTGGTCAAGGTTCGGCGAAAAGCCCGAAAGAACATGAGCCGTTGGATCAGGCGAAGGCACAGGGGGTTTAAACCCTTGGATATCCACAATTTCGGGAATCAGGGGTTTGGAGGAGCAAAGGAGGTTGCACCCCATACTTGCAATAGCCGAAATCGCGTCAGTCATTGGATCTAGAGCGCAGTGGCCCGAGAGCCGCTGGATCAAGGACACATGCACGAGATTTAGTCCCTAGTAGGTGCACATAAGATCAAATCATGACCGTCAGATCTCGCGTAAAGGACCGATAGCCATCAGATCTGGAAAGAGGAGAACGAGGTTTAACCCTTGTAGAAGCAAAGGAGAGGACTCGACAAAATCCCGAAAGCATCGTGACTGTCCACAAGAAGACACGTGGCAAGCGGTCAAGGTTTCGGGAAAAGGTTCGAAATATTTCGAGCCATCGATCCAGTTAGATCGTGGTCGTTGGTTCCAGAAGGACCTGGGTCGTTGATCTCTCAGCAGAGAGATTTCGACATTTCATGGACCGGGGATTCGAAAGGGAAAGGAGGAATGCTTGCATCGCGATTCCATGAATCCCGAAAGCCGGTAGCGCTTTGACACTAAGCATGTGGTCACAGAGTGGTGGTCACGTGGAAAGATGCTAAGGGAGGAGCCAGAGTCGTTAAGCCCTTTTTGACATTTTGGCAACTGGGAGTTCAAGAGTGAAGGAGTCGTGAGACAGGGAGTCCCGACTAGCGATATCACGAAACCCCGAAGCATTCAGAGGAATAGCACCAGGTCATAGGACCGGGTCACATGGAAAAGATTTAAGGGAGGAGCCAAGGAGCATTAGACCCTTTCAGGGTTTGGCATTTCAGAAATTCTGAGGACAAGGAGTCAGGGCACTTTGCGTTGAAAACCCCAAAGTCACGAAATGCGAAAGGTGCCTATTTGGCTTGGCTTGAGTTCATAGCGATGAGATCGCTTGGAGGAGGTGAAGCTTGCACCTTGTGCTTGTTCGCACAGGTGGGGTTTTCGAAGGACCTATGGATCATTTGGGTTACAACAAGAACCCACTGAGTTGTTCCATCTTAGCACAGTTGTGGAGATCGATCCTGCGCGGATATCGTCTTGAGGGTTGGGGTTCTGCGTCAAAGTGGTATCAGAGCCTGATTTTGTCTGTATATTTCAGGCAGAGGGAGCTAGAGGAAAAGGAGTAGTCTGATATGCACCAAATTGGTATTAGAGCTTGATTTTTTCTGTATATTGCAGGCAGAGGGAGCCAAAGGAAAAGGAAGATAGAGTGTTGAATATTTGTGATGATTGTTGCAAGGTGCACAACAATCAATAGACAATCAGGAGGACTGTAGGAAAGGATGGAAGCACTCATGGTTGCAGAGTGACAACAACAAGTTTTCCAGGAGGGAAGACAGGAACATGAAGATGGCTACTGAAGGCCATGGACGCGGTGGAAAGAAGAACCACTAGTAGTAGAGAAAATATGAGATGGATGAAAAGCTCGCTGAGATAAGGCTAAGAATGGAAAATCTTTCACTACGGATCCAGCAGGATGCAAAGCCGCATTGGGTATATGAATGGCCCATAAAGAGAAGGGTAAAGTGGCCAGTTTAGTATTTATTGGCCCAAAGGCAGTGGAGACTATTGAAGGAATGGCTGAGGCGTATTAGAAGCCTCGATGATATAGAAAGAGTGGTTCACACTTGTGAACCAGAGACTAGGAAAAATCTTAGTGACGTTGAGAATGAGATGAGATCGCTGGGGGATCTCAAAGACTGCCAGGAGGGCAGAACAAAAAATTTAGGTTGCCAGGAGGGCAATGAGATGAGATCGCTGGAGGATCTCATAGACTTCCAAGTGGGCAAAATAAAATTCCCAATCTGCCAAGTGGGCAGGGAGAAGGAGATGAGACTGTTTGAAAGTATTGGGAGCTCAGAAGTGATTTCATGTCAGCAAGGAGTGTTGATGGAGATGGGATCGATTGATCTCATAGACTGCTAGGTTGGCAGCAGAAAAATCCCATACTGCCAAGTGGGCAAGGGAGAGCAGATGAACTCAGAGGTGAGTTCATATCAGCAAGAGGAGTTGACAGAGAAGGAGGGTCAGAAAAGTATTCTGATGATTGGGGGAATTCGAGTATTCCTGCCAAATAGTCTAGTAGAGGCTAATACAAGCGTTGTGCATGAGGTTATAGTGCAACAAGAATATGAGAAGGAGTTCATGGGGCCAAATGATTTTAAAGTTAACTGTGTCTATGATGAAGGTACAAAAAAGGAATGACAACCATCAGAGACTGTCATGATGAAGGAGCAGATATCAGAAGTTGCCCAAGGAAAAGAAGAGGAGCACACAGTTAAGATGATCACTCCATGGGAGAAGGAGTTAGAAATGTTGGAGGATTGGTTAAACCATCCAGAGCCAATCGATGAATGCCATGAGCAGACAACCATGGAGATTTCGAGAGAAGAGCATTCAGAGAAATTGCTCGAAAATTTTAGCCAGGGAGTTGAACAGATGATAACTGCAGTGTCGAGGCATGCAACAGAAGATGAAGGAGAATTCTAGTCTGAGGAGTAGCTGGAGGAAGCTGGAATTCAACTAGCACAAGGAGAAATGGCAGAAGCAAGTCTGTTAGAGCACATGACTAAACAATAGATCAGTCAAGAAGATAAGATTGCAGAGCTGAATTTTGCAGCAGGGTGGCAAGTTGAGGCCACAGAGGAAGAAGATAGTCTGGGGGATCGGGATGATCTACCCATTTGCAGGGATGAAGTGCAACGAAGCACGTTGAAAAAGGAAAGCCATCCATGGGAGCAGCTGGACGAGGAGATTGAGAAGATTAGAAGGCTGATGTCGAGGTCAGCAGTGGAAACTGCCAGTGAGGAGGAGCTGAGTAGAGGAAAACCTGCCATAGCAACAGGGCAACAAATGCAGCAGAAGCAGCGAAGCAGTGGAGAAGATGGACAACTCCAAATAACAGTTTGGGATCCGGGTGGATTTCAACAGTGGTGTTGGGAAGCTCATGAGCAGGAGCTCATGATTTTTGTAGCTGAAGAGTATGATTCAAGAGCATCACTCCACGTCATCGAGCACCAGCCAACTAGCAGCACATCAAAGTGCAATTATGAAGAAGAGAGGCACCATCCCTCTCAATTTTAAAATTTTAAAATGTATTTAATGATTGTAAGGCTGGTAGAGACAAAATCCATGCATGTGCGCAGGCTTTAGATAAAGTTTTCCTTAAATGGTTGTAAGGATAAGATCTAGATATGATTCGAACTAGACAACCATTCAATGTAATTGAATGTAATTTAATGAGAATTGGTGAGATGGATGGAAGAGCTCGAGGAGCCCCTCTTTGTAAAAAGATATTCTTTGAATCTAGATTTAGTTCGGGGAGAGAAGAACAGAAAGAATAGGGAGAAGAGAGGAAGCCTTGACTCTGTTGCAGTTTTTCCTGCATGTTGTTGTTCATGTGTTTGTGAGTTCATGAATGAATGTCTTTATGTGTTTATGATATGTTGTAGATGTATGTTAGATGTGCATTTGCAAGGATAGATAGATTTTCCTATCTGAGAGTTCTTTGATTTCAAGTTTGGATTCTTTGTGGTTTCATGCAAGAGTGCATGACAGAGTACTGCGGTCTTTGAAAACCAGTGCAGGAGTGCACTTCTGAATTCTATGAAATTTCAGACAAAGATGTGCCAGGAGGGCACACTAGCTAAAGTCATTGACTCAAGGAGGAAGCCTCAAGGTTGCTGAACACCTTGAAGGAGAAATTGTGCAGAGGAGAGCACAGAGAGGAGAAGCAAAATTGTTGAGAATTTTGTAAAGGCTTTGCCAGGAGGGCATTGAGAAAATGCACATGATGCATTAAGGAGAACTCTATTTCGAGTTCGGTGAGAAGACAGAGTCACTGAGGACTCATGGAGAACTCTGCCAGGTGGCCATTGAGTTGGTACAAGTGTGCACAAAAGGAACTCTTGTTTGAGTTCAAAGAGAAGAGAAGTGTCACATGAGGAGATACTCACAGGGTTACTGAACACTCTGCAGGCTCAACAAAACATGCTTGAGAAGGAAGTTGCCAAAGGGAACTTACATCCCTTTAAGGAGAGAAAGGGATAGAGACACTTCGAGGTCAGATCCATAGATAAGCTCAGAAGAGATAGCACCATTTCATGCAAAGGTTCTGCAAGAGGTTGCAGAGTTCAAAGGAACCTTTGAGGTTCAAAGAAATAAATCTCAGGAGGAATAATGACCGTTGGATCCAAATCAACGAGAGCCATTGGATCTCATATGAGAATTCCATATCAGAGTTCGGGGAATGGAATGACCAGTGATTTGGATCGAGCATAAGAGATTCCCGGGTGGGGAAATCCCAAAAGATCCAGAGCCATCGGATCGAGGAAGATCTTAGCCATAGATCATGTGGGAGGTGAGGCTTCTAGAATTCAGGAATCAGAGTTTCAAGAGGTAAGGAAACTCTTTGCTATGGATTTTCACGAGTTGCGAAATCTTGAAGAGTGAAATGAATAGGACCCAATCCTTGGTGGAGGGTCATATGGCCCCATAGAGTTGAGGGACAATAGTCGTTGGGCCCCAATCGGGTTTCGAGGTTTCAGGACTCAAGAGGTAGAGTTGCATGGTCAACACAACTCCTGAAATAACGAAGAGAGAAACACCAAAAGGTGGGTCCCAAGTATCAGTCAGAGGATATGTGCAGCGAAAGCCAAAGGAGTGGTCAAGGTTCGACGAAAATCCTGAAAGAACGTGAGCTGTTGGATCAGGCGAAGGCGCGGGGGGTTTAAACCCTTGGATATCCACACATTTGGGAATCAGGGGTTTGGAGGAGCAAAGGAGGTTATACCCCATACTTGCAATCACCGAAATTGCACCAGCCGTTGGATCTAGAGCGCAGTGGCTCAAGAGCCGTTGGATCAAGGATACATGCACTGGATTTAGTCCCTAGGAGGTGCACATAAGATTAGATCATGACCGTCATATCTCGCGTAAAGGACCGATAGCCATCGAATCTAGAAAGAGGAGAACCAGGTTTAACCCTTGTAGAAGCAAAGGAGAGGACCCGAAAAAATCCTGAAATCATTGTGATTGTCCACAGGAAGACACATGGCAAGCGGTCAAGGTTTCGAGAAAAGGCCCGAAAGATTTCGAGTCGTCGATCCAATTAGATCATGGTCGTCGGTTCCAAAAGGACCTGGGCCGTTGATCTCTCAGCAGAGATATTTCAGCATTTCGTGGACCGGGGATTCGAAAGGGAAAGGAGGAATGCTTGCATCGCGATTCCCTGAATCACGAAAGCCGGTAGTGCTTCGACGTTAAGCGCGTGGTCACAGAGTGGTGGTCACATGGACAGAGGCTAAGGGAGGAGCCTAAGACGTTAAGCCCTTTTCGGCATTTCGGCAACCAGGAGTTCAAGAGTGAAGGAGTTGTGAGACAGGGAGTCCCAACTCGCGATATCGTGAAACCCTGAAGCATTCAGAGGAATAGCACCGAGTCATAGGAATGGGTCACATGGAGAAGGTTTTAGGGAGGAGCCAAGGAGTGTTAGACCCTTTCGGGTTTTGGAATTTCGGAAATTCTGAGGACAAGGAGCCAGGGCACTTTGTGTTGAAAACCCTGAAGTCGCGAAATGCAAAAGGTGCCTATTTGGCTTGGTTCGAGGTCATAGCGACGAGATTGCTTGGAGGAGGTGAAGCTCGCACCTTGTGCTTGTTCGTACAGGTGGGGTTTCTGAAGGACCTATGGATGGTTTGGGTTACAGTGAGAACCCATTGAGCTGTTCCATCTTAGCACAGTTGTGGAGATCTCAGTGCTAACATAGATCTCTCGATGTGGCACATATTCGTCTCCTTGATCTAATAGTCATGATACTACCCAAAGTGTTACTTTGATCAAACGACTCATATCTACTTCAGTATTTCAGCCTTCGGGACTTTAGGTAATTCAATGTCTCCACTTCCCATTTCTCCCGAAGTGATATCCCCCGAAGTATAACCTCCTCTAAAATTTTAACCCGAAATGAATGTTGTTCATTTGATCGTGATGTTATATTGATGACTCGATCTGTCTACGATGGTGCTTTGCCTTGGTTTAAATCAAACGACTCTTCTTCTTTGCTTATCCTATCCTTCCACTTAAAGTGATCCAACGACTATCGGGAATTTGGGTATTCAAGATCTCAGGCCTTTTTCCTTGCTTATCCTATCCTTCCCCTCAACTTGATCCATCGGTCGAGAAGGATCTTGAAGTAGATCAACGATAAAGGATGATTGTGGGGTCGTCAACTAGCACAACTTTTAAAACTATCGTCGAGTTCCGCAATGGAAACTACTCGTTGGTAGTGGAACTGATGCCAACCATAGATCTATTGTCATGTGACCATCAACAGTCAATGTAGATTCCAGAACCATAACTTGCGTGTGGTTTATCCCGTCATCCAAACACCGTAATTGAAGTCATGTGATTGTTGGTGGATCAACCATAGTCGTCGATATTTGAATCTATAAGATCTAATGGTCTATACTAATTGTGGGATTGGAAATAAAACGTTGTTTAATTCTCCTTTTTCTCTCTGCAATCTATCCCCGTCGTTGATTTGGCGCTTGTGTATCCAACGATCATGACTTAATCTAATCGTTTGGTGGATCAACCATAATCTTCAATCTTTGAGTCGATGAGATCTGATGATCTAGACTAATTGCGGGATTGGAAATAAAACGTTGTTTAATTATCCTTTCTCTCTCTGCAACATATCCTTGTCGTTAATCTCGCTTGCATATCCGACGGTCCTGACTTGATCTAATCATGTTTCTACAATGCGCTTTCCCTTCTTAGTTTCATGTCCGTCATCTCTTCTGATCTTTGATCTTCATTCGCTAACCCACCTGAGCTTTAATCTCTACATAATGTCCTAATTTTTGACATCAATGACAACACATTAATGACACTATGTCCAACAATTAATAATAAGACAGTACAGAGGCTATATATCATTATCTGAGTCACAATTATAATATCAAATGATGTAGAAATATTTACAAAAATGTTAAACAAAGTCAAGTATCAATTATAGATAAGTCTCACCTTGTTTGTAGTAGAATAAAAGTAGAAGATGCACCCTTGAAGAGGATATAAAAATGCAGTAATTCACACAATTCACAGGTCTTGTTTTACTCACAGTAATAACAGAGGAAAATTTGTTTAATAAATTAACTCTTGGTATAATATGATCACAATATATGTAGTACTAAATTGTAATAAATCACTCTTCAAGAATTACAGAAAGATATTCGGAGAAATGGAAACACAGAGGGAACACATAACTCATATTGAACGAAACTTAGAATCTTTGTATGCACTTGTATTAATACTCAAAAATAGTTTATCTTTTACATTCGGCAAGAATCAACCACAAATATATCTACAATCTATGTATTTATACAAAATTTGTCATAACTGAAAACTGTTGGACTTCTTACAATATTTGACTAAAAATAGAATACATCTTAATAAAACAACAACATGCAAATATTGCTGATTTTTGTTGGTGCTTCCTCTGTCTCTTCATCTGCTGGTAGGTGTGCTCACTTTCCTTTGATATTTGAGACGGGTACACATGTCATTAAGGCCACCCCAATCATTCAACTTATTTTCTTGGCCATTTTATCTTATTGCCATATGTCCCTTCAGGTGTGTTCAGTGGGGCAAGGAATTGAAGTTGGAGTAATGGGGGGAATAATTAGATGAATATCTCAGCATTGGATCGTCAAGGGATGGATAATGGTTATAGGGAAGAGTAATTGTTTCACGAAAATAATGATGGGGGAAAAAGTGTCCAATGAGGAGGTGGAATGAGTGGATGCAAGAATGCGAGTGGTAGGGATAGACGAGGTAAGTTATTGTTGGAGGGTGAAAGGTAGAGTGGGTGGAGAAGTTGGACATTGTGCAAGATTTCTCATTTTCTCCCAGCTACACTTTCTTTTCCATGTTCAATGCATTGGGTGCATCTGGCCATCAATGCTACCACGAACCTTGAGGGCTCATTCCTTTCATTAAATTCGAAGGAAAACATATTCTCCTATATTTGGGGCAGCTTCTCCTAGATCTTGTTCACTTCTTGGACTATGGCCTGAAACTGTGAACTTGGATTAACCAACCATTCTTTGATTTTAAGGAGATCAATATGGCTCATCTCTTGGACAGTTTCCTGAGTAACTTCCTTTCTCTTTCTAGAGAATTTATGGTTCATTTCTATCTCAATCTGCCCCAAGGCCTTTGAGATATTATTCCCTTTGAACTCAATAAACTTTTTGTTTGATGTAGACAATGCCTCTAGGAAATCCTCTTTTACATCTCTGGCAAGTTTCTTTCCTTCTTCCAGATTTGTCTCCCAGGATTTTAGGGCCATTTCACCTCTTACTTTCTCAGAATGAGAGAGAAGAGGAAAACTAGGTGCATTAGCTCTCTGCATCCATATGATAACATCCTAAAACTTAGACTAGGCTGAGCAAGCCTCTTTTTCCTTGACATATATGTATTTTAGGGAAAGGTCTACTACCTGATAACGTTTCTGGATGGAATCTACTTTTAGATAGAGTTCTTGTTGGGAAACCTCCAACCTCTCATTGACTTCTGATGCTTGTGATTTGAAGGCCCAAATGTTTATAGTTGTGTTCTCTGTTAGGGCCAATCTAGCCTAGGCCCTACAACTACTCAATCAAGTTGTCATGCTGAGTGATCAGTCCTTTGATTATATGTGAACTCTGGTAGAGAAACTCCAGGTTATCATGTAATTGTTTAATTTTATGTTGATCACTAGCCATGATTTTCTCAAAGTCCTAGTTCACCCTGCTTATGACAATCTTCTCTGTATTATATATCTCATTTTTCAATTGTTCTACCAAGAGGCATTTATGTCGTAGTTGTTCGGTCAAATTTTCCACTGACCATTGATTGGTAGTGGAAAAATCCCCTAACGAACCTAAAACCTCTTTTGCAAAATTCGGACCATCATGGTATTTCCCATCATACACCAGCCTTTGCATTTTAGTGATAACTCCATCCCTGTGGTGAGATTCGTTCTTTACAATGGATTTTCATTTCTTGCTAAAATGGAAATCTAAGGGAGGCATCTCTTCAGGAAAGATAAGAGTGATATTACCTACGAAAGTGAGTTCGAAACCATGATATCTGAAGCTAGTCTATAGAGGGGTTAATGTTGTGATAGGAGAACCAATTTTGGTGGAAGGTTCTTGTCTTGTTATATTCTAGGTGCCAGCAAGAGTAGTTGGTGTTGAATGAGGGACAACTTGTCCCGGATTCATGAATGCTTTGAACCGAGCTAGCACTTGTGGATCATTCAGTCCTGATAGTGAAGCTCTTATCTCAGGAAATAATATTTCTGGGATTTTCGGGACCTCTTCAACTTTGTGCTTAGTGAAGGACTTGGCTCAGATCCTGTAGGTCTGGATTCCTGTGAAGGAGGTGTGAGATTTGACTCTCCATGAAATATATTCGGTAAACTATTCTGCCTGTGTTTTTGAAAGCTGAGGAAAATAGCTTGTTGGTTAGGGGGAAGAGTCTGGAATATGCTTTGGACTTCTGTATAATATGTGACTCCCCTGAACATTTTGTCATAAGGGGAATTCTCATGTACGTACCGCTTCATGTTAAATTGAGCCAGATGGTTCTCCACTATATTATGTGGATCATGCTTCTTGAATTCTATGTTAACCAATTTGACATCCTCTAGGGTTATGGCCTCGACTTTAGAGTGACCTAAATATAGCAATGTGAACATGCCGACTTGAATGGGGAAAGTCGAGCAAACCTTTTTCTGAGTTGCTTTCATCTCCTTGCTGATACCTCATGCCATTGTTTGGTATGCCACTTCTCTGCACACCAGCCTGTCGGGTAAAAACTATGGGAGAGCATGAGGAGGAACCAAACAACTAAATACTCTAATATAGGAGAAATTCTCCTCAACGAACTAGTATGCAAGCTTTCCTAGGTTCCCCATAATCCTTTCTAAAATTCAGGGCGACGGGTGACCATAAATGTCTATATGAATAGGCACTATGACATTGTGACATATTTCATAGAATAAATCTTTGGCGTTCTCCTCCGACAACTTGGAGTGATAAAAATGAATTGGTTTAGAACTGGTCGGGGTCAAACTCCAGTTCATCAAGGGAAAAGGGGTCATGAAACAAATGGAATCCATAATGTATGCCGACATGTAAAATGGGCCAGGTTGCCCTTTTTATTTTGCTGATTTATAATCAACGATTTCCTTGGCCAAATTATCTGACAACATTTTGGCCCAATTGAAAGTGTAACCCTCAGCTACCTTGTTCATGATGGCTACCCAATCGACCAAGAAATGTGCAGGGTTATTTTTCCCGAACAGGCAACAAAGCATCATGGCTACATACAACGTATGAGCATCCAAAGACGTTGTGGCATACATACCATGAGCGTCAGCTTTGAACTTCTTCGGATGTCCCCACCGGGTCTTGACTATATCGTGACCATTTTTGGCATATTGGGTGCATTCATTTCTCTCAAACTCTAGAATGAATGCGGCATTGTAAGTGTATTTATGAGTAGGGGAAATTTTGTACATTACTTGTAGGTTCTATGGTCGGAAAGATCCGATGATGACTTGCTGGTGGTTGATGATGATCTTGGTCTGGATGTCGACATGCTCCAGAGCCCAACTTATTATATCATTATAAGGTATGATCCTCGGTCACGCAATGATCTTATGCAGCTCCGACTATGCTACATGTCTAAGCTTAGCTGTATAAGAGTTGTCGTCTTCTTTGAAAAATTTGTCTGAACAATTGATGATCTCATGCTCTAAGACATCGAAAACCCACGTCCAAGTTTTAGTGGCATCCACAACTCGCGGAGTTGTGTTTGATAGAACATTTGCATTCGGATTTGAATCATCACCTGATGCATCAATCTTATTTGAAATTTTGTGTGGTGCCATAATCCTCAAGGAAACATAATTAGCTTACCTTTTACAGGAGAAGTCTGTGAGTTCTACACTAGATAAAAAATACTAATTGAAAATGGTAAAAAATGAATTTGAAATTCGAAGTGCTTTTATTCGAAAAAGGTTTATTGATCTGCGTATAGCCTTACTGACGAATAATTTATTAACCTTAATGGAATTCATTACCTGGTGATCCACAATCCTTATTTGAAATAATTATCCTTAATTAATCATAAAAGTTATTAATACTTCGACGGTTCGCGTCCGGGAGTTTTGGATGTGACAGGGTGGAAATCTCCCGAAGTCTGAATTCGCGAAGGATTTAATCTCTGAGTAATCACTTTTAAATATTAATTAATCATGTTTAAAACGTTGTATTAACTTCAAGTCTTTCGGAAGTTTGAACTTCAAATATTTTGAATACAGCACAAGAGAAATTTCCCGAAATCAGAAACTGCTAAGTAATTAGTTTTTGAGTAATTACCCTTAAGTCTTAATTAATCATGTTTAACTTTAAGTATTTCGAAAGTTCGGACTTCAAAGGTTTTGAATATAACACAAGGGAAACTTTTTGAAATCCGAAACTGCGAAGTAATTAATTAACTCTTAATCATGACTCATCAAAGTCGCTAACCATTTTATTAATTCCTTGCAAACCCTTTTTACTTTTTTGTAATCACTTTACTTCGGCACTTTGATACTTCGGTGGTTTGTGAACTCAATATTTGTTAAAACTCACGAAGGGCCATCTTCCAGAGTGATGTGGTAGAGATGACATCACTTTGGATGATGTGTCAAGACAAGAGAGGTGCCATGTGTCACTCGAAAATGCGTGAATCATCTGACGTAAATGTCAAAAATGAGTGCCACATGTCGAATCAAGGAAAGATTTAAAGGACACATGTCTTATGACTTATGTTCGTGAGTTCTTTAGGAAAATTCACGAGTGGTTATATTCGGGTTTTAGAGTTTCAGGGTTTTCGTTGTTTGAGTTTGCAGGAACATATAAAGCGTGGAGCTCCGAAGCAACCGTTAGAGACTTACTCTTTAAAAATTAGGTGACTCCAAAACTTTGGATATCATTAGGATCGTTCGATCAAATTAAGGAAACTCATCAATGACAGATATTGCAAGCTCCTTATTTCTAAATACCAAAAATTAAAAGGAAACTCTCTAAGTTTATTTTTTATTTTTTAGGTAAAAACTTTTATTTCTAAGAGGTAAAATATAAAGTTCAAAAGATCAAAATTAGGCGTGTTCCAACAAGCATTATCCTTTGAGGGGAGGGTGTGTTTTTTAGTATACCTTGGTTACTAGGGGTACTTTCACCAGGGGGAAGATAGAATTGAAAATCAAACTAATAAATGGTGCATTGTAAGGGTTGCTAGGGTGGGGATGAGATGCGGGAATATACACCTTACAAGGAAATTGAGGGTTATCCTTAGGAGGGTGAGGGGATCCATCATGAGGGTAAAAACCAATATAGATGAGGGAAATAGAAAGGGGATATATAGTATAATATTCTCTAGATGAATGGTCTTTGAATGATATGACCCACTAGTGTAGGGTTTTTTTCACTTAAGGATAAGGATGATAAGGTAAATGAAATGAGGGGTTCCTTAAGGAGATGAAGGGTGATTTTAGATTTGAGTGAAGGAATCTCTATTGAGAGGGGATGTGCTTTGGAAAAATATGAATTGGTGCACATGGGAGAGGATCGGGTGTACATGGGAGAGGATCCCATGTGGATCACTTAGGGATTAGAGCCATGATAATCCCCAAGCAATGGAGATTCTTTGAAAACACCAAGGCCCATCTTTACATAAGATGGGAGGTGATGGGTGGCCTTTACGATAAGCAATAAATTGTCAATATTAGTAGGTGGGTTAATTTCATAGTATGTGAGCTAGTCATTGGTGATGATTTTCCCATTGTACAGGAACATCACAGTGAGAAAAATTGATGAAGATACTTCCTTCATGGTATACATATAAATACACCCTCAGAGGATGTTATAATCAAGAGGGGCATCCACAACTTCATTTTCAGTACCTATTCCTCCTTCATCAAGAGGGGCATCCTCCTTCATGATGTCAACATCATACCTACTCTATATGCATGTAACGTACCTAGGACCCCACATGGGGACCGTCACTAAAACCCGACTTCTTTCAATTAACAAATTTCTAAAATTTTATTCAAATCCTCCCATTAATTATCTAACACCAATAAATACTTAATATTCCCTACATATGAACTCAATCATGCAATCCTAACAACATAGATTACATGCACAAATATGTACAATTAAACCAAAAAACGTAAAAGAACACTTATCTTTAATTAAAATCACTGACTTGTTTCAGACCTCAGATGTTCCTCCCAGCCCTAGAATCTATTGTTTATGCACTCTCAACGGCAGGTCACTCCCAAGATAGGCATATGACTCCACCGGGGAAAAGGCTACCTGAGCCAAACTAAGGTATAAGTAGTAACATGTAGATATCGAGCTTAAAGTAGATATTACCTTAATCTCCAACTATGGGAAAATGACCCCCTATGGGTTGCTAAGAACACCAAACCCAGAGCAGTTTCCTCATCCATTTGGCTATGGAGTCATCTCCAAACCATTATTTTGATCTAGAAAATTGATATTAGGAAAACTTTACTGAAAGAACAAATTTATATACATGAGAAAACAAAAATCGACCTATCTTAACCTACTTGGAGAGAAGGGATACTTTCAAGTGTAAGTAGACTTCCAATGTATCCATATACATAACCAACCCATATTATTAATTCTAGCCACGGTTGAGAGTCTTGGTTTGTTGGAAATTATCTAAATACATTCCTCCATTACGTAATCACAATAGTGACATGGTGAGGTTGCAAAAATAAAGTGTTGTTGAAATTCTGTGGAGAATTGTAGGGTGTCTTTTGTTGTTCACCAACAATATCATTATATTCAAAAATAAAATATTCCACCCATCCCTCTTGTTGTAAATTCCCTTTTTATTCTAATGCTAGGAATACCTCTTCTTCATTAAACTCTACTATGTATAAGAAATTAATAGCTTGAAAGTTTAATTTAAAGTAATAACTTTTATCATCACTTTTCTTGATCCCATGCTAACATTCCTCTTTCAGATTTGTATAAATAGGATGTGGTCGTTGAAAACCCATTGTAACATTTTCACCATGACCATATTGAATGAAATCTTCATGTGCATCTAGTGGAGGTTCATCAAATCTGTAATTAAACTCATTGTCAACATTACTGTCAGATTGGGGATATGAGAGGTCACAATTTCCGTCTAATGGAACATGTGGCAGATGGTACTGCTCTTGAACTGAGACATTAGGATTCTTATTTTTAGCTTCATGAACATAATCCAATGTAAATAATTTTTCACATATTTCATCAAATTATGAATATTTCACATATTTCTGAAGACACAAAAATGTCATCACAACATGAAAGAAATTTTTTGATGGAATCATCATATATATATTCTTGTAATTCTAGAATCGTGGAGTCACCATGGCATATTTCTTCAAAATATAGATTTTTAATAATGGAATCGCCAGGGAGCTCATCCACTTGAATATTGGATGTTTATTTTGTTCTGAAGAAGTTGGCATAATTGGCTTGTTCTTTAAACTCCAATAACTTATATTCAAGGCCACTTGATGTTCCTTGATCGAGGTTTTCAAGAACTCAATTCATCTTAAACCATTCAGCAAGAAATCTACCAGATTTCCTTCCAAAACTTGAACCAGACAACTTCTAGTTTTTCAATAATATATGATCCTAAAAAGAAGTATCAGATTCCTTGAAAATGAATCTTTGTCTCCCCAGTGGAATTTCCAAAATTGTTGATCTATTTTCTTGTTAGATGTTATCTCTGAAAAATTGCTCACATCAATACAGATAATGGTTGAAGAAAGTACTAGTGAAACATACCAATAAGCATACCTCCAACATTAATAGGATTCATCCAGAAATTCACAAAACTATACAAATAGTTCCTTAAATTTATGTGTAGTCCCCCAAAGGCTTGCTTGCACATATTTGCGAAAGCCAACACTGCCAAATCTGCGCAAATTGTGCGGGATGTATAGCTATCCTCAAATAAACTCGCACAAATGCAGAAATGGTGCATTTATTATTTTGGTCGGGCCTCACCCACTTCTAGCTTGAGGTGTACCATGAAAAATGCCCAAATTAGGTTTAAATATATCCTTGGTGCCATTTAAGTGCTAGGAGGTACCTGTATGAGTTCCCTTTATTTACACTAGAAACTAGTTTTGTAAAAGTTTGTATGAGTCCTATAAATACAATCTTGAGGTATGAAAACAAAGGAAGATTTTATGAGTATTCTTATGTTGTTGGAATTACTCCTTGAGAATCCATATTTATCCTAGAATCATTCTAGCATCCATAGCAAGTGCCATCCTTCTTGTTAAGGTTTAAGATATTATTAGAGTTCTTTGCATTTCAATAGATAACAATAGCATAAGATAGGATCACTAAGGAATACACAATCACAAGAGACACGTCATTTATCTTGGGAAACCCTCATGGGGAAGAAAATCCAGCAAAACTTCCTTAATATAGATAGCCAATACAATCCCAAGAGATAACTCAAACAAATACAAAAAGTTCTCTCCCAAATATGTGCCTCTCTCTCTCTCTCTCTTCTCCAACCTCAGCTCTGAAACTTGTCTCTCAATGAACAAGTGAGTGTGTATCTAAGTGAGGTGATAGCCTCCTTATTTATACAAGTCTGGCACGTGTTGAAGTGTCTTTTCACTGGCAAGGTCGACTTCTTCTTCTGGGTGTTTATAACCACCTTTCTTATATTTCGGGGCTTCTTTAATATATTTTTTGGCTGACTTCTCTTTCTTCCCATCACAATTACATTATGACCAATCCACAAAAGGGGATTTGGTCCTTTACAGTAGTCGACATGATCAATCCACAATGGGGATTGATCCAATGAATAATATATCAAATAATAATTATAATACACTTTGCAGTTACATTATTTCAACACTCCCCCTTAACAAGAAGGGTATTCTTCAAAAACATTAGATGAGAGAGAGGCCTTTATCATCAACAAAATTAGGAGGAAAATATCATAAATATCATCTCGGAACACTGACTGGCATATCCATAAATCATCGGAAGTTTTCTTCATCGGTAGCATCGTCATTCTCAAAGGAATGCAATCATCATCTGCATCAATATGAATTAGTATAAAACTAATACATCATCATCATCACAGCACGCGGCTGGCTCATCATAATACAAGGCTGGATTTATGTCACAGCTGTCAAGCTGGAAGCTCAGTACTTGTCGTGCTTTACATCACAACAATCAAGCTAGAAGCAAGATACTAGACTAGCTTTACGTCATAGATTCTCAAGCTGGAAGCACAGTACTAGTCTCATCTCAACGTCTTGCTTTACGTCACAACACTCAAGATGGAAGCAAGATACTAGACTTGCTTTATGTCACAACTTCTCAATATGGAAGCAAAATACTAGTCTCATCTCAATGTATTTCTTTACGTCACAACACTCAAGATGGAAGCAAGATACTAGACTAGATTTACGTCATAGCTTCTCAAGCTGGAAGCACAATACTAGTCTCATCTCAATGTCTTTCTTTACGTCACAACACTTAAGCTGGAAGAAAGATACTAGTCTGGCTTTACGTCACAGCTATCAAGATGGAAGCATAGTACTAGTCTCATCTCATCGTCTTGCTTTACGTCGCAACACTCAAGCTGGAAGAAAGATACTAGATTGGCTTTATGTCACAACTATGAAGATGGAAGCACAGTACTAGTCTCATCTCATCGTCTTGCTTTATGTCACAACACTCAAGCTGGAAGCAAGATACTAGACTGGCTTTGTATCGCAGCTATCAAGTTGGAAGCACAGTACTAGTCTCATCTCATCGTCTTGCTTTACCTCACAACACTCAAGCTAGAAGCAAGATACTAGACTAGCTTTACATCGCAGCTATCAAGCTGGAATCACAGTACTAGTCTCATCACAATGTCTTTCTTTACGTCACAACACTTAAGCTAGAAGCAAGATACTAGATTGGCTTTACATCGCAGCTATCAAGCTGGAAGCTCAGTACTAGTCATATCACAACAACTACTCCCCCTTTCAAGGAAGGTCCTTTTGGACTACACCAATCTTATCTCAAAAGTGCTCAAACTTTACATGAGATAGAGGCTTGGTCAACACATCAGCAACCTCTTCATCCTTGCTAACGTACTGGAGCTTTAAGGCTCCTCTCTACACCATCTCACAGATGAATCTCTATGTTCTTTGACCTGTCATGGAATACAGGATTCTCTGTCATCTTTATGCAGCTCTGGTTGTCACATAGGATCATGGTTGCTTCCATATCTAGGTCAAATAGGTCGGTCAACAACTTTCGAAGCCATATAGCTTCGTAGCTGGAAGAACATGCAACAATGTATTCTGCTTCTGTTGTGTTGAGAGCAATGATGGATTGCTTCCTACTCTGCCATGAGATCATGGTTGATCCCAAACTGAAATAGCATCCTGAAGTGCTTTTTCTGTCAGAAACACTTCCTTCCCAATATGAATCAGTGTACTCATTCAATGTGAAATCATGATCTCCATCATAACTAAGACCACAATCGAATGTACCCTTAAGGTACCTCATCACATTTTTTGCAGCCACAAGGTGAACATGTCTGGGTTGTACCAGAAACTAATTCAAATTGTTCACGGCAAAACAAATATCTAGTCTGGTGTTCATCAGGTACATCAGGGATCCAATAATATATCTATACAGCGTGGAATCAATCAATTCTAACGAAGTATCGACCAACAACTTCAGCTTCATTTCCATGGGTGTATTCATGGGCTTGCACTCTAACATGTCAAATCTCTTCAAGATTTCGACTACATACTTCCCTTGGTTAAGGAAGATCCTCTCTAGACTCTGCCATACCTCAAGACCTAAGAAATAGTGCATTAGGCCAAGGTCTTTCATCTCAAATTCTAAAGCAAATCTCTTCTTACATTCAGTGATGAGATTTTCTTCTCCAGTTAAGAACAAGTCATCCACATATAGCAATAATATCACTGGCTCATCGTTCATAACCTTGAAGTAGAGGTTAGAATCTGCTTTACTCTTGGTAAAGCCCAAGCTCATCAGAAAGTTGTCTATATGGCCATGCCAAGCTCTAGGATCTTGCTTCAAACCGTACAAGGCTTTCTTCAACTTGCAGACATGAGACTTCCTGTCTTCAACTTCAAATCCTTGAGGTTGCTCTATATACACTTCCTCTTAGATAACACCATTTAGGAAAGCTATCTTTACGTCCATCTGGTGTAAATTCCACTTCATTTTAGGTGCAAGGGCTATGATGGTTCTGATCAAAGTGTATCTGGCTACAGAAGCAAATGTCTCTTCATAGTCAATGCCTTCTTTTTGAGAAAACCCACGAGCTACAAATCTTGCTTTATACTTCTCAATACTTCCATCAGCAGCATGTTTTATTTTGAAGATCCATCTGGACAATACCACATCCTTGCTATTCGGTTTGGGAACTATTTCCCATACATCGTTCTTTATTATGGATTGTTATTCTTCTGTCATGGCATATGCCCATTCTTTCTTCTGAATGGATTCTTCAAAGAAGGTAGGTTCCTTCTCTAGGAGATCACACATCAAATCCATATAACTGGAGAATGTCTTAGGTCTCTTCACATGTCTCGTAGTTCCTTCAGGAACACCATATTTCTCTCCATATTGAATAAGCTCTCCAGCCCAAGCTGGCTTTCTTTTATGGGAGATTGTCATCTGAGGAGGTTCTTGAAACTCTGCTACGTCATGATCTTCTAGAATTTCCTCATCAGGGGAATTTACGACTTCCCTCACTAGTTCAGCAGCTCTAGGAACCTCCCTCACTGATTCTGCAACTCTGGGGATTATGTGTTCCTCTTCATATACCTCTTCAAGCTGACATTTTCTCAATTTCTTTAGCGTTGCATCTTCATCAAAGGTCACATCCCTGTTGATATCAATGTGACGGTGACCTGGTATATAGATCCTGAAGGCCTTGGAGACCTCACAGTATCCCACAAATATTCTCTTCTTTCCTGAGGGTTCCAACTTGTTTCTTTTCTCTTTCGGTATATGTATAAATACTGGGCAGCCAAATATTTTGAGATGGCTTACCTATGGATTATTTCCGGTGAACATCTCTTCCGAGGTCTTAGACCCAAGTGCACTATGGGACAATTAGTTTTGAACATATACAGTTGTCATTGTTTCTTCTAACCATAAGAACATAGGAAGATCTTGATCGTGGATCATGGTCTTCACGGCTTCCATTATCGTTTTGTTCTTCCTTTCAGCCACACCGTTTTGTTGAGGATTATAGGGAGTATTGAGTTCCCTCTTGATCCCAACATCTTTGCAGAAGTTCACAAACTCTTTTGAGGTGTATTCTCCTCCATTATCTGACCTGATTATCTTGATATTTCTTTTAGAAAGATTCTCTATCAAGGCTTTGAATTCCTTGAATTTGTCGAACACTTCATTTTTAGATTTCAAGAGATACAACCAGGTCTTACGAGAATAATCATCAAGAAATGATACATAGTATACATACCCACTAATGGAGGACAATGGCATTGGGCCACACACATCTGAATGAATGATTTCTAGGACTCCTTCTGCTTTGTTGTCTCTCTTCGGAAAAGGGTTCTTGATGTTCTTCCCTTGTGCGCATCCATTGCATACGCCTTCATGGTCAACCTTGAGTTCTGTTAAACATGTGACCGCTTCGCATATGTATGGTAGTGCCTTGTAGTTAATGTGAGTTAATCTTCTATGCCAAAGTTCACATGGATTCTCAATGGTGTGGGTCATGGCAGCTTCTGAGTGACCCTTTAGCTTATGCAAGCCACCTTCTTCTTTTCTGATGATGATTTCTTCATTTATGGTCTCTTCTTTAGCACGTTGCCTTAGGAAACCTTCACTATAGTTTCCTCAGGGTTATTATCTGTGACCTGAAGCAAGGTCAACAAAACAACAAGCAAGAATAAAATCCTTTTGATAATATAAAGCAATAGCACGAAAAATCATCACAATAGCTCCTTTAGAGATATCACTTGTAATTTTTCTGAAGCAAAGATTAAAGGTAAGGAATACAATACGAAATGAGGTCAACACTCTCATAGTGTTGTGATCAAACATGGAAACCTAGAACTAACACATGATATTATTCCTATAGGAGGTGTTAGTTGTATTAGACAAATGATTACGTTAAGCATTTACCTATATATGCTCACATGATATCAAGTATGATACTTTACAAAGACTGCTATCTCAACTATAGTCATCAACTTGTCATGTGTACCTTTGAATCTTATTAACTTGATTAATCAAACCTGGAGCCTTGTCCTCAAGAATGAGTGCTTACTTTTCTTCTAAGTCTCCTTCACTCAAGATGACGAATGCTTTCTTCAACCTGTCTTTTGTAATACGACAATACGTTATCTTGACAGAAGGTTGGGTTAGAGGATAATCTCTATGATCTTAAATTTTAGTCCATCTAATGCCTTGACTCAGAAAAGGTTAGAATGATGGTCATAGATACAACATGTAACATTGATCAATATAACAAATGGATGCATATCAGAATAATCACACCTGGGTTGCATCATTCCTTTGAATGTGTTGGATCTTGAGATTCTTCTGGATCTATGGCAAGAGATCCCTTCTCCTGCAAATACTCTTTAAATTTTAACCATTTAAACATATGTGAATACATAACTTTGATGGAATTTGTAGGTAGTGGCACCATCTGGAAGTAGCGGTAATCATTACCAACTCTTTAAAAACTTCAAGGGTGTTTGCAACTGGTGCTACGAATGCAACTGCAACTGATACTGGTTATGAGACTGCAACTGCAACTGCAACTTAGGGTTTTATGAGGAAACCCTAATTTTTCAAACTTAAAAATTTGAAATTTTGATCCAGGGGATAGATGCGCTGAGCTAAGGCGAGTAAGCTGGTGCAGTCAGATTTCTGAAAATCCAACTTTTACCCCCTCAAACTTGATCTGTGGATTTCTGCACTGGTGCTTCTAGTTTTCTGGTACTTCTAGTACTCGGGTACTTCTGGTACTCCGGTTTTCTGGTACTTTGTGAAACTAGGGTTTCACTTTCTGGGAGATCTACCCACTGAAAAGGTGTGTTGAAGGTGCCAAAATGATCCTTGAGGGAGGACACACTTTTATAGATAGTTTTAGGGATGAAATACCTCACTAACAAAAAGCCCTAATTTGCATGTATGACAATAGTGACGTTTTTCACTTTCTCTTGTGAAATATGCTCTCTTTAGCTTAGCTCTGATACCATGTTAAGTTTTAAATTATTATTAGAGTTTTTTTTTATTTCAATAGATAACAATAGCATAATATAGGATCACTGAGAAATACACAATCATAAGAGACACATCCTTTATCTTGTAAAACCCTCATGGGGCAGAAAACCCAGCAAAACTTCCTTAATATAGATAGCCAATACAATGCCAAGAGGTAACTCAAACAAATACATAAAGTCCTCTCCCAAAGATGTGCCTCTCTCTCTCTCTTCTCCAACTGCATCTCCAAAACTTGTCTCTCAATGAACAAGTGAGTGTGTGTCTAAGTGAGGCGCTAGCCTCCTTATTTATACAAGTCTGGCACGTGTGGAATTGTCTTTTCACTGGAAGGGATGACTTCTTCTTCTGGGTGGTTATAACCACCTTTATTATATTTCGAGGCTTCTTTAATATATTCTGGGGCCAACTTCTCTTTCTGCCTATTACAATTACATTATGACCAATCCACAAAAGGGGATTTGGTCCTTTACAATAGCCAACATGATCAATCCACAATGGGGATTGATCCAATGAATAATATATCAAATAATAATTATAATACACTTTGCAGTTACATTATTTCAACACTTCTCACCTCTTGAGAAGCTTGGCAAGTAATTCTTCACCATTATCATTTCATTGTTAGAAGAGAAGGAGATCTATATGGGGTACCTTAAAGGCCCTCCCAAGGAGGAAGAGGGGACTCATAAGTCCCTATATTTATCCAATGTGTTATCAATCAAAATCCTTTCCATTGGTAGCTATCTCTTGTTCCTATTTTTAGTTTCTAGTTGTATCTCTTGCATGCTTAGTTTTGTTACATTTCCATCTGATTTTATTTCTTTCTTACTTCATGGTTGGTCCACTAACCAACTACAAATTGTCTGTGTTATCTTGTTGTCTTAAAAAGGTAGTTAAGTTTTTTTATTTTTTCTCACCCAAGTGGAAAAAAAACACAACATTAGGTACAAGTGACAATCTCGTAGGTTATTCTTATAAAGAGTTATCAATATCCCCTCTATGTTTTTATAGAGGAGGTACTCCTCTTTCTCACTCAAATTTTAAATATATTTATTGTAACAATAAAATTAAGCATTCATGTCATATACATCTATGAGTGGACCATGTGGTAAAATAATTGAAAAAATATAGAAGATAAGTTACACTAGAATAATAACAAACATGATTGCAACATACAGGATAACTACAACCATTCCCTCAAATCCATTCATTTGAGCAATGAGGAAAGAGATTTGAAACAAGACTCGTAAGATAGAAACTATATTGGTGGTCCACAATAGATGGATTTAAATTATTTCATTCATTTAATATCATAAGATGTGTTATCACTCCAAGAAACTCTTTGAGGTTGTAAGACAAAGATTCTTGGTAACTTAAGGTAAACTTGTTTTTGTATTTTGTATGTGTGGATCAATGGGATAACTCAAATACAGTATGGTATTCAGACAGTCAAAATGAGAATCAAATGAACCAGTGCTCTCAAGGATCAATAATCAGATGATATCTTTTAAGTGGGTGAGAAAACAATGCTTATAAACCAAATACAAATGTAGGGTTTAATA
>SNQJ01S0087164.1:49131-72619 GCA_010110895.2 Picea sitchensis | reverse complement strand
GGTGGGTTTCCAAATATCCTCCATAATAAAAACTTTCATAATTATTATGTGCTTTAAAAAATATCTTCCCAAAATTATAGTCTAAACATCCTACAAATTGTTTTTTTTCCAAAATAATTGAAAAATAAATATTTTTAACTTAAAATCCAATTTAAAAACATTTTAAATTAATAAAATTACATATATTTATAATAGAAAAATAAATATTTTTAACTTAAAATTCAATTTAAAAACACTTTAAATTAATAAATTTACATATATTAATACCCAACCCAACATTCAGAATCAAATTATAAGTACCAAATTTATTTCTACAATAAAACTAACAATTTTAACAATTCAAAATTTCAATTTTCAAATTCCATTAATAACAAATACATAGAAAACCCTAAAACTTAATCTATACACACAATTCAATAAACACTTACTCTCATACCTCAACACTACTTAAAAAAGCTATAGAAAATAATTTGGGGGCATATCATATCAATAAATATATCTTGGCTTAAAGAATATGGCCATATTATAAAGACAATCTAAACGATCTTGATATTTTTTAAGATGAAATAAAAAAAAATGTTTTTTTTTTTTAAATGGTTTTTGGTGAATATAAATACCATTAATGCATATTTAAATTAATAATAATAAAAAAAAAATCTTTAATCTATATTATTAAACAAATTATTCAATAATAATTACATTTATCTCTTCAATTTTTTTTAATATACTTTTATCTCTTCATATCCTTCAAATGTCAACATCATGGTAAAGATCCTCCTACCCCGCAAATCGTGGAGATAGATTGGGCGCTGACAATAATTAAAATGTAACCGAGCGTGCAGATTTACATGATTGATTGATTGATATATTCCGTGCATAAGAATATACCGTACATAATTATATATGGGGCCCATGGGACTGAGTGACCAGAATTAAAATGCAACCGAGCGCGCAGATTAACATAATCTACTGATATATTCCCACTTCCAATTTCCGTCCATCTGAATATATACACTAAATCATATTTTTTTATTTTTATATATTTTTAATAACTAAAAAATTAATTTTTATCTTATATCTTAAAATTGTTAAATAATAATTACGGACCACGGTGACCTATATATATAGCCTGCAAATGTCAACATCAAGATAAAATCCCTTCCCTGCAAATCGTGGAGATGGTCGGTTAGCCAACACACCAAATTGGTGTATGAGACCCCCTTGTTTGTGGGACAAGGGATCCCTCTCCGCCCAACGATTTCACTGGTAAAGTCTAGTAAAGTATACATACCCTACCCCCTCTAGATTTGAACCTGTGACCTCTTAAGAGGAAACACATGTTCTTAACCATTAGGCCCACTTAAGTTGTATATATACATAGGCGTAGGCTAAACCCCAAACGAAAGGAACCTTTGTCGGCACCCATTTTTCGTCTCCCATTTCCCGTAGAATTAAGCCCGATCATGAGGCCAGAGTGTGATCATGTCGGGATCTCTAGCTCCAGATTGCGATCACATCCCGTCGACCCTCCCTCCGTCCTGCAACGGCAAATTCAAATTCAATCTTCCCCACCTCATTACCTCTGTGCGCGCCCATTCCTCTTCTCCCAATCCGCGCCCGCCTCATTCCTCTGCCCATTCCTCCTTATGAACTAGAATAGCTGTGTGAGCAGCGATGATTTGTTGGCGAGAGCATGTTCACATAAACATAAAAATACAATTAATCCCATGCATTGATGGGTAGGTGACTAAGTTTGTCAGTGAGCAGGATAAAGGCGATCTGGTCAAAGAGAGTCTGCAGTTTGAGGGATGCAATGGAGCCGTCACAATGTAGCATACAGAGGAGGATACTCGGCCCTTCCCTGACTGGAGGCAGCCGTCAAGCAGAACAAAGGTGGATTTTGTCAAAGTAAAAGGATTGATTATTCAAAGAGCGATGCAAATGAGCGTAAAGTCTTGGCGAATATCCCGTCTAACAGAATGGCTCTCTATATTGGGATTTGTAACGACATGTCTCGGAGAAGGCCTCTCCATTGATCTCAAGTCCCTTTCTCCTTCTCTAGCTTATGAACATGCAATTAAATTTTTAATTAATCGGACCAGTCGATTACACTTGGTAATTTTTATGTTCATACTAGATGCTTCAGATTAGGCGAGGTTGGAGGAATTGCAAGGAGAGGAGATGATTGTGGAGCAGGGGAAGGAACCAGCACATTGGGAGACAGAGACTTGTTAGGGGATTGAACAGGAGACCGTTTGCCAAACATTTCCCGAGGAAGGAGAACCCTGGGCACTCCAAATATTGCAAGGGGTTTCTGATCAAAACCTGTATGCGTTTTTAGAAGCTTGAACAATACCTGTATCCACTGCTACTGAACCATTAACCCTTGTAATGTTGAGGGTATAAGTCCCAACTCCCATGGATTATGTGGCCAATGTAGGTTGAAGTGGATTAACTATGGAATTCAGAGATCCAAGAGGGTAAT
This sequence comes from Picea sitchensis, assembly GCA_010110895.2. Lineage (NCBI taxonomy): Eukaryota > Viridiplantae > Streptophyta > Pinopsida > Pinales > Pinaceae > Picea > Picea sitchensis. Next base: position 70,134 of record SNQJ01S0087164.1, on the reverse strand, counting down.
ATGAATGCAATACATGGTACTTGAGAACAACGACCTTGTTTTCGGCTGTAAGACCCTGCAATGTATCAGGAGGAAGGGCCAAAAATGCATCGTCTGTAGGGGCAAAGATGGTAATGCCAGAACCTGCTTGGTCAGACTCCAAATCTGAAGTAATCCTAGAAGCCACCATCATTGACACCACAAAGTTGAAGTTATTTGCTTTCAGAAGAACCTTTGTAACATTAATTGCATTGTCACTAGGTTCATATGAGGTTGACAGATCAAACCCATAAGGTATAAGCGGAGTGTTGATACTGAAAATATTGATATTGTAAGGAAATGCCTTGACGAGCCTCGTGACCGTTGCATTGAAACTGACTCCATAAGGAGCAGGTGCCCTGATTCTGATTTCCCCATTTTTCTCACAAGTTATGTTAACCGAAGAATGATGGGTTGTAGCATATTAACCGAAGAATGATGGGTTGTAGCATATTAACCTTTAGTTAGGTTACACACTCTAAGGATGTATTTGCTTTGATGACATTGTCTACGTTGTGTTAGAGAAGTTCTAGTATTTGTATGTATTTGACAATCACGTCTTTACCTAGTGTTAGCACTCATATTTGCAAGAAACTTCTACCATGGGAATACACTTTTGTGGATGGTGATAATGGCAAGCCTTCAAAAACAACCTTTTCTTCTAAGTCACTAAGTGCATTCTCGAGATAATCCTACCATGAAATCTTGGTTAGAATTCTTTTCGAAGGAGTTTAGATCATCAAAGGAAATCTAGTGAAAATGGTCGCAAAGCATTCATAGCTTATCCACTACAACATTACAGATTGTATCACGATCTAGGAAATCAATTTTTTTTTTTAAAAGGAGCATTAGGTTTGAATGATGTTGACATTGTGAAAGTTTTAACAAAACTATCTCAAATCTTGTCTTTGTCAATGAAGAAGAAATTGCGCCCCAAATATTTGTATTTAGTCAAATAACTTGAAAATGGAGTCGATTCGTTGTGGCAGGCTCACACAATTCTTCAAGATTACCAGGCATTTCAACGATTATTACTGGGCGAATTGGCAGTGGCACTCACTGATTGGAAAAAGTTACATTTTTAAGGCCAATTTTGTCTATCGGCTCATGCAAGGTTTTGTAAAATATATTGGGCCTTTTGGCCCAATTTACAAGCACATTACATGTTCATCAATTATTTACCAAGCCATGCATCACCATTTTCAAGACTTCCCGGTAACCAATTGGACTGTAGTTACTTTTGTTGCTTCTTGTGTTTGATATGGGCGGTTTCAGCAGGATCTGCTGCATCTGGTTTCAATATCACAACATTTTTGTGGAGGTACCCAGAGTTTGAAACCTTCAATAAACTATTGACAGACACAAATGTGGCTAAAGACATAAACAATCGGACATCTCTCACCATATTTGGGCGTAGTTCCCACAAGTCAGAGTTCAGGAGGTCATGGTTCCAGGGGTGTGGTTCCATAGGTTGTAGTTCGAGGCGTAGTTCCCTGGTCATAGTTCCAGGAGGGCATAGTTCCATAGGAGTCAGTTCCGGAGGGCATGGTTCCAAAGGTCACATGGATTCCAGAGGGCATGATTCCAGGGTTATAGCGGATTCCACAGGCGTAGTTCCCACGGGGTGTAGTTTGGTAGTTCAGTGGTCTGAGAGGGTTTTGTTCTAGAGGGTGTAGTTCTGAGGGTCATAGTTCCATAGGTCATAGTTCTACAATGTGTATTTCTAGAGTTCATAGTTCTATAGGGTTTAGTTTCAGAGGTCATAGTTTTATAGGTTGTAGTTCTAGAGGTTGTAGTTTTAGAGGGTGTAGTTGCAGAGGGTTTAGTTCCAGTGGTGTAGTTTCAGGGGTCATAGTTGCAAAGGGATTAGTTATAGAGGGCTTAGTTCTAGTGGTCATATTTCCATAGGGTGTATTTCTAGAGACATAGTTCCATAGAGCGTAGTTCCACCAGAGGCGTAGTTCCCGCGGGCCTAGCTCCAGAGGGCATAATTCGTTAGAGTAGTTCTAGAGTTCGCGCATGGTTCCGGTAGTTCTAGAGGAGTCATGGATTCCACAAGTCATGGATTCGATTGGCATGGATTCGGGAGAGCGTAGTTCCCGCGGTCATAGTTCAAAAGGCGTGATTCGAGGGTGTAGTTCCGGAGTTCATAGTTCCACAAGTCCTGCAGTTCCGAGGTGGATTCCGGAGGTCATAGTTTGGAGATTGTAGTTCGAGTTCCTTAGTTCCATATGAGCTGTGGAACTCATCTCAGAACTATACCTCAAAGTCCTGTTCTATCGACTATGACCTCTAGGCTCGCCCTACAGGCTTAACCCTGGAACTTCGTATGGAACTCGCCCTGCAAAATATGATAAATGGAACTATGCCACAATGGAACTATGACCCTCTGGGCTCACGCCCTCGGCTATGACCTGCAACGATGCAGCCCTATGGAACTATGACCCAAACTATGACATGTGGAACTAACCCTCCAGAACTATGACCTATAAAAATACACCCTCTAGAACTACAACCACTGGAACTACACCACTGGAAATACGCCCTGTGGAACTACAACCTCTGGAGATATGACCTCTGGAAGTATGACAATGAGTTTCATCACCGGAACTATGTTCCTCGAAACTTCGGCCTCTAGAACTTCGCCCTCTAGAAATATGACATGAGGAACTACGCCCTATGGAAATAATCCCTCTGAAACTATGACCACTAAAACTACGCCGCTGGAACTATGACGCTGGAACTCGCCCTCTAAGTACACCTCACCGGAACTACATGACCTCTAGAACTACGCCATCTGGGACTATGACTTGTTGAATTGTGACCTTTGGAACTACTCCCTGCGGAACTATGACCTCACGGAACTATGCCCTGCGGAACTACGACAACTGGAACTATGACACAATGGAACTCACAGCCCTCTGGAAATGCGCCTCTAGAACTGCTGGCTTGTGGGGAATGCTGGCCCTCTCTTCGCCCTCTAGGGAGCTACGCCCTACGGAACTACGCCTGCTGTAACTATGCCCTCTGGAACTACTTGGCCTGCTCACGGCCCTCTTGAATTACCCGGCCTGCAGGGACTTCGCCCTCTTGAACTGACCTGGAACTGTGACACCTTGGAACTCGCCCTGCGGAACTGTGACATGGAACTGCCCTCTGGGAGCGGCCCTGGAGTTACGCGGCCCTGCGGAACTTCGCCCTCTGGAACTCGCCCCTCTGGAGCCACTTGCCCCAGACTGCTTGACTGTGGGTTCGCCCTCTGGAACTATGCCCTGCGGAACTGCATGACGTGGCAGGTGACCCCTGGAACTATACCCTCTGCAACCATGACTGGCACAGGAACTCGCCCTCTGGAACTGCATGACTGTGGGGTGAACCTTCGCCCTTTGGAACTACACCCTTTGGAACTATGACTGTGGTACTAAGCCCTATGGAACTTCGCCCTCTAGGAACTGTACCTATGGAACTATAAACTCTGGAACTACGCCATACGGAACTATGCCCTGGAACTATGACCTTTGGAACTATGGCTTCTAGAACTACTCCCTAGCGGAACTCGCCCTTTGGAAATATGACAGGTGGGGCTATGCCCTCTGGAACTACTTGACTTGTGGAACTTCGCCCTACGGAACTATGACCTCTGGTACTACGCCCTATTGAACTATGATTTTTGGAACTATGCCCTCTGAACCTAAGCCCTCTGGAACTATGACCTGGAATCGCCCTCTGGAACTCGCCCTCTGGGAACTATGACCTCTAGAATTCGCACACTCTGTAGCTTCGCCTCTAGAACTATGACCTCTAGAACTATGACCTCTGGAACTAAGCCCTCTGGAACTATGACATCATGAACTATGACCTCAGGAATTATGCCCTCTGGAACTCGCCCTAAGGAACTGTGACTTATGAAACTATGACCTCTGGAACCTCGCCCCCTCTGGAACTTCCTTTTTGGAACTATGGCTTGTAGATTCGACTGACCTCCTAGAACTCGCCCTGCAGGAGCCTGGCCTGTGGAACTTCATTAAAATGCAGGAACTATGACCTATGGAACTTCGCCCTCACGGAACTATGACATGTGGAACCTACGCCCTATGGAACTATGACCCTCTGGAGACTATGCCCTCTAGAACTATGACCTCTAGAACTATGACCTTTGGAATATGACCCTATGGAACTACGCCTCTGGAACTCGCCCTCTGGAACTATGACTGTGGAACTATGCCTGTGGAACTCGCCCTCTGGAACCCTACCTCTGGAACTACACCCTCTGAAACTATGACCTTTGGGCCCATTGTTAGCTATCTGCCCTCTGGAACTATGACCTGGAACTCTGACCTATAGAAATCCGCTCACATTAGAACTTTGACTGTGGAACCTGACCTATGGAACTATGACTGTGGAACTACACCCTCTAGACTATTTTGTGGAACTTCATGCTAGGAACTATGACATGGAACTATGCCCTCTGGAACTATGACATGTGGGGCCTTGACTTATGGAACTATGCCCTCTGGAACTTCCTGTCCTATGTAACTACACCACATGGGAACTATGACACAATAGGTGTGACTGTGGAAATATGACTGTGGAGACTACTACCCTCTGGCCTCTATGACACATGGAACTATGCCCTCTTGGAACTTCATGCTCCCATGGTGAGAATTGTGACCTATTGTATGGATGAAATATGTTGTAATGTTGTGCATTAAGGCTTGGTAGAAAAAACAGCCCTGAAAACCTTAATGTCGATGTATATAGTTTTTCTATTATTCTTTGGGAACTAATAACTAACTGCATGCCCTTTGAGGGTATGTCAAACTTACAGGCAACATATGCAACAACTTTTAAGGTAAGAAAAACACAAAACACAAATTTGCAATAGCTTTGTAGATTTTTTGTTTGGGAAACCTATAAACATTAGATCAAGCAGTCGAGTATTAGTTGGGGATTACCTTTATAGGAACATTCCATTCAAAGGGTTAAGCTAAACGACATGCTCATTTTTTTCATTTCGTTCTCAATTTCATTGGTCTTATACTGTCTAATTAGTAATGAAACAATTTGATTAGTAATGACCCTCGGTGAGTACTTCTCTTTGTGTGATGATGCCAAGGAGGTTTGCAAAGAAGTGGCTAGGATTGTGGATATCATCCATTTCACAGAGAGCGATTTGTTGATGTTACCTAAACAATTTTTCTGGTCGTTAGTACACATTCTGCTTGACCTTCCTGGTCGATTCGATCATCTTGGTGGTGTAAGAATTTTATATTGTGATAGCTCTTCACTTTAATATTCTAATTCAAAAGATATTTTGATAGTAAGATCTTCTTGCGTTGCTAGTGTTATTTCCTTTCATACTCCATTCCCTACAAAGTATAAACTATGGCACCTGTCATTTAAATTAGTCTTTGCCTAAGACTCTATTTATTATTTTGATGAATTAAACCACTATTTTAGAGGTTAAAACTTGCAAAGCTGCAAGTATCCCTTTAAACTTCAAGAAGATTGTTCGTTGTTTCAAATTCAAACACTGTACATTTTCGAAGCATGCTGCAGATTCCAATGTTCTTTAGCTGTGTTTTTTGGAGTGTTTTCATCGCAGATTTGCAGACTTTGATCACAGACCAACAAGCTTTTGTTGCAGATTTGAAGTGCTTAATTTGTTGATTTTAGGGGGAAGGGAGACCCCTCTTGGACTAGCACACACTAGTCCATAAGTGAAAGAGTATTGGTGGCATAATTACTTTATGTAATTGATCACAGAATGACTCCTTTCGAAGGACAATTTAAAGTGATAACAAGCATACCTCTCTATAATAGTACATCTTGGTGTCTTATTGCTTCATTTTTTTAAGTTCTAAAAGTACAGTGACCTTCCTAGGTATAAGACTCAAAGTTATAAAAAAATATAGTCACAAATTGGTCCCAAGTGGTTATTTCCAATTGATCATCTGCATACCACTCATGTTTAAATATTTTCCACCAATCAAACAGTCTGATCAATGTGTAAGGTGCAAAATTGAGTTTTTTGATAATGCTCCATACAATTTTATAAAAAAAGTGCAATTTACCTATCCCACAACCCTCACTTTAATGTCTCTGTTCACTCCATCGGGCTTAGGAATGGAAGCCTGCTCAAGTAAGCTTCGATTGATGCCATTACCTTCTTACTTCTCTTGGTTTCCTCAGTTCTCACAATTTCCCCTTCTATTAATGTTCTCATCAAAAGGGTTTCAATTAGGGTCATGCCGACTAGACTCTCTCCACTAATTCGGAATACCCAATGGTTCCAGGGTAATGTCTTTCTATTTTTGTTGTGTCCAACCCTACCTCATATCCCTACCAATTCATGCTCAATTTTAATTTACTCATTTATTTTTTCAGCCACGAAATAGTAGGCATAGTAGTTGAAGTTGGTTCAGAAGTGAAGAATTTCATTGTTTGATATCACGTGGGTGTGGGCTACATGGTTTGGAGTTGCCAACAATGTGATTCTTGTAGCGAAGGGAAAGAGCAATATTGTGAGAATATTTTTTTGAGGTATAATGCCATTAATGTGGATGGGTCTCCCACCTTTGGAGGTTACTCATCCTTGATGTTTTGTGACCAAAGGTATGATACATAGTTTTCCCAATTTATGCATTGTAACCATTTTTTATTTTATATCTCGACCAAGTATAGTTTTAATCAAATTTGTTGTGTTGATTTGTAGTGAAGATCTAGGAGACTATGTCGTTTAATGCAACAACCCAATTGCTATGTGCGGGTATAATTGTATACAACCCCATGAAATACCTCCAAATGATAGAGCCTAGAAAAAGCCTTGGCGTGGTGGGGCTTGGCGGTTTGGGACACATGGATATGAAACTTTTCAAAGCTTTTGGACTACAAGTAACAGTGATCAGTCCATCGCCTAAGAAGGAAAAGGAATCCAGATTCATGGAAGTCCAAACTATTCCTTAGCACTAGGTTTTTCATTCCAGCGTCCATTACATGTGGTAATCCACTCTCGGGCAGTTGATCGTGGGTTAGAGTTCTCCAATGGCGTAGCAATGGGTGAAACTAGAGAAACATTACAAAAAAAAGATTTGTATTGGATTGGTTTTTATAAGATGAGCCTTATCATGTATGAATTTGGAATATTTGTAGTATGAATAACATTACAGGAAAAGAGCTTGGAAGTTGTTAATCAATTTATTTCATTTGTATAATGTATCAATGCTAATTGTTTTTGGTCTCTATACATTGAATTGCTCTACACATTGTTGTGAAAAGTTAGTCATCTTGTAAAACTGTCTCAAGCATTGTTTCCCTCATATGTTTTTCTCTTTAAGGGGTTAGTTGTGCTTGAAACGAGATAGCAATGATATAAATGAGATGCAACGAATGGGACTAGATGGAAAGAAGTGAGTTGTGTTTTTGAAGTAGAATATTTTTAGTTTGGGGAAAACCCTTAGACCTGTATATATTTTGAGAGTTGTTTCTGTAGAAAATTTGATTTTGTGTTTTTCATTTCTACATTGTAATATCTGTTTTGTTTTAAATCTTCAAAGTAACTTGGATCTTTTCCCAACTTGTATAGACCAGTGCAAATCGATACTTTACTGCCTTGGTAGAGGTGTACATGCAACAAGAACTTACAAAATGTGAAATACAGAGATTTCTAAGCCTTATACTTTACAAAGTAGTTGATTGGGCCACCAAAGAGGGTGCCCATAGTTGTTTCTATTGTAAACTTCCCTTGCAAATCCAAATGAGTAGGGCAGTTCATAATAAATAAATAACATGTTATTTCCATCGGGTTGTTAATTAATAAAAAGTGAAACAACACTTGCTAGTTAGAAATAAAAGAAGTCTCTTGTTGCTGCTGTAAACAAAAAATTGCCCATTTTGTAAAAAGGGTGTCTTCTTGCTGGAAATACAATGAATGGTCATTTTACTTCTCACTTCCAGTGTTCTTATTTCATTCTTTGTGTACTTGTATTTGTGCAACGTTTTATATTCTTGTGTAACAACCTTATTTGTTGTTGCATTTTATTTTCTGGATAGAATTGTGGATCATTGATCCCTCAAGACAAATAATAGATGACACACCAACTTCGGCAATTGAGGAAATATGATGTCATTTAAAGCTACAAACATAGGTTTGATCGGGTCTTTACTCTGTGAAAATATTGGAAAGCTACGTGAAATATTCGAGTTTTTTTTTCTGGAGTAATTGATGATGATGATGGTAGTTCACATGTGGTAATATGTGTTTGGGGTATTTCAATAGCTCAAGAAGCAAAAGGAAATTATGTGATTTGATCAATTCATGAAACCGGACTTGTGCTTTGCTATGATCTATATCAAAGTCACCCACAGAAGCAGAGAACGAACCTAGACATCAACTTCTCCAATCAAGGAGAATGAAGGTAACTAAAGATTCAATTGTGACTTTAAGCTTTTTACCTTGTTATATAAAAAATACTCAAGCTGATTGTGAAATCATTTTTCATTTCTTTGGATTTTGGAGGGTGAGTTTCAATAATTGAAGTGTCAAAAAGAAATAAAGATTCTCCTCTGAGTAAGATTTGAAGATAGGTTCCAAAAAACATGGAAGAACTCTTCTTCTACAAAGATGGGGATCTAGGAAACTTCCCTCGTGATGTAAGAGATGGCCATTGAATGGGGCTTTTGGACGTACCTTTACTCACGGAGTAGCGATGACCCAGAGGAAAAGTACTCATTGGATGGGCGTATCTTTGAATTTCTCTTTCATTTTAGTGCTTGATGTGTTTGTCTCCACCAAAATCGCTAGAGTATTAAAGAGTAAAGTTACATTGCAGGTTTTGTTCTTGAGAATAAAAAGCACCTTGATTATGGGATAGTTCATGTGGGTTAAAAGTAGAAAGAGGCAGGGCAATGAGAAACAGAGCACCAATGGTATATAGTTCAATTGGATAGACATTATGCATATCCAAATTGGATAAATCTTGTTAGCTAAAGGATGGTGTTTCTTTGTTAAGCATTTTAGGAAGAGAGGTAGATGTTTGGTCAAATTTCAAATCATTTTCCTATTACTCTGTCTTGTTGTTAGTGTAACACAGAGTTGGAGTTAAAGTGTTTATTTCAAATCCTAAAATAATGGTGGTAATATAGAGATGTCCATTGAATAGAGACTTTGGACACTACTAAGGTAACAATGACCCGAGGAAAAATACTACTCATTAGAATGGGCATGTCTTTGAATTTCTATGCTTTTCATTTTAGTGTGATGTGTTTGTCTCACTGAATCGCTAGAAGTATTAGAGAGTAAAGTTACATTGCAGGTTTTGGTCTTGAGAATAAAAAGCACCTTGATTATGGGATGGTTCACATGGGTTAAAAGTAGAAAGAGGCAGGGAAATGAGAAACAAAGAACCAGGGGTATATAGTTCAATTGGATATATATTATGCATATCCAAATTGGATAAATCTTGTTAGCTAAAGGATGGTGTTTCTTTGCTAAGCATTTTAGGAAGAGAGGTAAATGTTCCCTCAAATTTCAAATCATTTTCCTATTACTCTATCTTGTTGTTAGTGTAACACAAGATTGGATTTAAAGTGTTTATTTCAAAGCCTAAAATAATGGTAATGTGTGTTGAAGGAAGTGCATTTGCAAAGGATTATAAGCTTGGAAGGAGGAGCAATTTCTGGATAAGAAATATCTGACTTGAAATTCTTTCTCCTCATAAATATTTGGATGCACATATTAAATCAGACTTGAAATTATTTTAGATTGATCAAGGGATGAATTTATTCAGGATGGATGGTTGTTCTAGCATGTTGTAGTCATGGGTGCACGAGCCACTCCAACAAAGAGAGTGGAGTCACATATTTCTAGATGACTACTTTGGTCCATAATTTTTTGTGGAAATGGAGTCTCCGTCTTTGATTTAAGCTACTAATCTTTAGAAACATGAAAGAGATACCTCTCCTCCCGACTGATCCATAAACTCAAATGAGTATTAGCCATTTCCTTCCTTTAGCTTTGAGCTTGAAAGAGCTTAAGTGTTATCATCCTACATAGCCATAATGTACTATCCATCATTCTTTGATGGTGCCTTGCAAGGTGATCCAGTTTTTTGTGGTGTTGGTGGTATATTATACTTTTATGAGAGTCATTTTATAAGGTTCAAAGCAAGGAGTTAGTGATAGTTTCCAACTTATAACAACTTTCTGCGATTGTCAACTTTGTTGCTTATGCTTAAATGTTTTGTTAGTACAAATGTATCTCACTTGCAAATATTTTGTGACTCCTTGCTTTTTATCAATTGGATTAGAAATTTGCTTCTTTCTCTTGATGATCGCATCAAACAAATTGAAACTCAGCTGGTTTTTGTTCATGTTTATAGAGAACTTAATATGCATGATGACTCATTATCAAAAGAGGCTTTGAATTTTTATTCTTCTATTGTTTTTTAGGTAGAATACAATGAAGATGAGAAGCTTCCAACTATTTGAAGGCCTATTCATGCAGAGTTTCCTTGAAATCGAGTTATGTTCTAGATTATGCAATTGTTCATGGAGATCTTGAAGTTATTTCCAACCCAGTTTATGCAACTATTCATGGAAACTTTGAAGTCATTTCAAGCCCAAGTTTCAAAATTTAAAGTTATGATCTAACTTATGCGGATGTTCATGGAGGTTTCAAATCATTTCCATTTCGATCCGGTTTATTTTTGGTATGACAATCTCTTTTTGTAGCCTAGCCTTTTGGTGTATATGGGAACATGTTGTACCTTTCCATGCTATGATATGTTATTGACAATATAGTATATGCTCCAAGGCATGACTTTCTTAGCTTCTTGAGATGAGTTTGCACTCAGTTAGACTACTTAATGTTGCTATTTTTTTATAATATTGGGACAGTATGCCCTCGAGAATACAGTATTTATCTCGGACAAGTGGTTTTTAGTATTCTGAAATTTTTTGATGCCTTGTGAAGGGTAATTTTTGTGTGTGCTTAGAACTTACGAAATGTACTTTCCTTTTCATTATGAAATAGAAATTGTGAGTTTACCTTGGGAAAAAAAAATCAAGAGGTGAGTGAAATATTGAGAGAATATTCTTCTATAAGCTCGCATCCCTCTTACTTTGAATTTTTTTCAAATTTGGAAATTGTAATTAATTATTATCAAATTCAAAATTTTTTGCCATGAGTTGTTGCACAATACGATAATGTTGATTGTTTCAAATCTTGAAGTTTGTAAATCAAATTAGTGTAATTTCCAACATTTTATTTGTGCATAGTGGGCACCATTTTTTTTCAAGAATCCAATGCCCAATGCAAGACATAAATCTTCATACCTATTATTGATTAAAAGTGACGTGTTTTGAGAAAATTAATTATGGGAATTTGTATATTTATTGAAAAATAAATAATCTTTGTAGATATGAGTTATATGAAAATATTTATTGAAAAATAAATAATCTTTGTAGATATGAGTTATATGAAAAATGAAAAATGAATAAATGCCCCTGAATTATGTGTTTCAAATTTCTCTACCACGTATCCTAATCATCCACTTGCCAGTCAAGTATGTCGTTTCAGAAAATACACCTCCCCACAAATTTGCATTTCTTTCCACAAAGTGATCCAATCCAATCACCACAGAGGCATGGATTTCCTAAAAAGATGATGCAATAATCAATCCTGTTAGATAAAATGCACAAACCCACTAAAATCCAGAAAGAATACTAAATTTGATCCAAAAATAAATGTTTTGATTATCACCTTTATGGGGTAAATCTTGTAAAGTTCTTTATGACAGGAAAGACAAATTGTTGTAGGAGAGATTTATGTGAAACAAATGAACCATTTCCAGTATCAATCAATACAAGGAGTAGAAATATGCAGATTACTTCCTTTGGAATTTCACAATGAAATGAACCTAAAATAAGGGGTGTGATTCAGATGAATTATTACAGTGTAGTAAGGTTGAAACAGTTGGTCAACTGGTATGGCACCTCCCTTGATAAATTGTTGTTATTCAGTATGCCCTTTTATATGATCCATCTCCAGAGTTATTTTCAAGATAATTGTGAACCTATTAAATAAATTGTATATTATGGATCATTCCAAGGAACTTACAGCGAGACCAAATTTTGTAGTTGTCCAAGTTCTTGAGGAATAAGACCTGATAATCGGTTAGCAGAAAGGTCTCTACATTGAAAAGATATCACACTATGTTAATGTTTTGTTCAAGTGGCCATGGTTACACTAAATAGCGATGTGGAAGGAACAAGACTATAACACACCTTTGCAAGCTACACAAATCAAGTACAAAGGACTTACATATCCCCGATGCTTCTCAAGTTTCCAAATTCTGCTGGGAGAAAACCACTTAGTTTATTTCCACTCAAGTTACTTGAATTCACAATCCAATAGAGATCACAAGGATTAATATAACACTCACGCATAAATACTTGGTTTTTTGTAAAAAACACTCTACAGACAAAAGCTTACAATTTTAAAAGATGTTCCAAATCCCCAACAGATCCTGGAATAGGTCCAGAAATATCACTTTTGGAGAGGTCCCTAAACATTCACATCAGATCACAGATCAATCAAAATGTATATTCTACCTTTAGAGTTGTATATTTTGACGTAGACACCCATTGAATGTTGCAGTGACAAATGCATAATGCTCGTCACCTTGCAATTGCATCTTCCAGATGACTCTTTCTAACAAGGCGGGGGTCTGCCCACAGTTGGACTTGCATCTCATTGTATACACCCATTGAACACTACAGTGACGAGTACATAATGCTCGCCATGCAATTGCATCCTCCAGTGGAATCTTTCTAAGAAGGCAGGGAACCTGCGCATAGTGTCGCTTGGGTCACTTCCATTGTATGAACTGCAATTGGGAAAGCAATAAACACACCTCACAACACTGTATTCAACGATGTATATCTCAATATATGGTGTATATCTCAATGTATACACCCATCAAATGCAGCAATCCAAAAGGAATCATGCTCACCCTGCAATTGCATTTTCCAGTGGACTCTTTCTAACAAGGTTCGGATATCTGTTCACAGTTGGACTTGCATCTCAACATATATTAACACCTATTGAACACTGCAGTGTCGACTGCATATTGCTCCCCTACAATTGCATCTTCCAATGAACTCTTTATAAGATAGTAACAAGGCAAGGGTCATGCTCACAGTTGGATTTGCACCCGATGCAAGTAGGCAATCTCTTCCCCTTGCTACGTTTGTGAATATGCATGGAGTTCTGTTTGAAATCTGAGTTTTCATCAACTATTTTTTAACAAAAATTTGGAAGTTCCAAATGTAAACCTCCAAACCATGGTGAGAATTTGGATACCCTCACAAATCTCTTCCCCGTACAAAGGAAAACACATTACTTTAAAAATAAAAATTCATATAACTTGTGCATTACTTTTGCTTTTCATATGCTTCCTATATCTACATTTAATACAACTTAATTAATCTAAAATAAAATATATAATTCTACCACAATATTAAATTTCACAGTGTTTGAGAATATGAGGAAGATAAACTATTTATAACTTTACTCTTTGTTTAGAGGTTAAAAATAGAAGGAATATAGCATTGCACAGTGTAAAATAGCTTCGGTTTCACTAAAAACTTAGAGGCTCTAATGCCTAGGCTTCGTAGACCTTGCTGCTATTGGGCAAAAGTAGCGGATCTCAAGGCATAATTAATCAAAAGGTTAAAAAAACTTCAAAAAGAACAAACAATCTCCTTATATTAGCTTAAATACTTACTTGGTCTCTTCCATAGAACGAATTGTTTGCTTTAAGAATGATTAGTGTCCTAGTTAGACCCAGAATGTGAAATTAATACTATAGAATGACAAAGACAAAATAACAGAGTGATTTTCTTGGTCGATTTGTTTAATTCTGATTCACTATTCAGGTCCAGTTTTTTCACCAAGTACTTTTTCAACACTAATATTGTCGTAGCTCCATCCTTGCCACACAAAAATAAAAGTTGTTAATGGATTAACAACTTTATTTCCACCAATTCTGTAGTCACCCAAAGATTTTCTGCCCTAAATTGTCTCACAAACTTTACCACAAATATCTTCGGAGCAAAAGAACCCGGTGTACACTAACGTAGGTAAAAAAAAGAAAAATACCACACATAAATCTAAAATCTCTTCCCATAATCACTTTATAGGCTGTACCATCAAGGGAAAACGCGGAATTATAACTCGCACATTTAGTCAATTATTCTAACAGCAAAGATTGTGCTCTTAACCCAGAAAATATTCCTTGTCAATTATTCGTTTTATCATTAGCGGGTTGTAACCCCTGGAAGACGCACGCAATAATGTTGGAGGTGGTTTGGCATGCAATAATGTTAGATAGATTCATGTAAAATCAAACTAATAGGAGATTTGAATATATGAATCTACAATTTAATTATTTTATTTATTTATTAATTAATAATATATGTTCAAATGAAAATTTTGAAATTATTTATCATATAAAAAAAATCAATCGAAACCAAATACCAATTCAATGTTTCTTTTTAATGTTTGAATACATCATCTAAGCATCAAAGGATTGAAACCAAATACCATTTATATTCCTTTTTAATGTTTGAATATTGATGAAGATATGAGCAACCAATTCAAAGTTTCTAATTAACATAATGCATTGCAAGATTGTTTGAATACGAAGTCATCACTTGTAATTAGTTATGACATGATTTATGTTGTAAAGCATTGGTTATTCTTTAACTAATTGGTTATGCTTTAATTATGTTGAATTTCATTACATTTAAATTGATTTCCTCTTGTGTGGGAATAAGGTACCACATTATGTACATGTATGTTGCTCAAAGACACTTTTTAACTTTTTAATTTAAAAATGAGGTAACTCTACATAGGAATGACAAACATTGGCATTAGGGTTACACTAGATTGATGTGGTATTGTGAGGAAAGTGGCAAAATGATAGGAACTTTTATGTGGCAGGTGTCCAGGTTGAATCAACAAATAATGTATGTGAAAAATTGTTTCAACAAGATCATGCACATGGTCAACCTACATGTACTATTATTCCTAGACACGCATGGGTTATCGATCATTGAAGAAAGGAGTGTGATGATTATTGGGAATTACCGATGGGTATTATTGGTGATTGTTAGATAGGGCACTATAGAGCACTATCTATGCATGTTTCATTGTTCTAATAGTGAATAAAGATGAACTAACCCAAATGATAGGGACTTTTATGTGGCAAGTGTCTAGGTTGAATCAACAAATAATGTATGTGAAAAATTGTTTCAACAAGATCATGCACATGGTCAACCTACATGTACTATTATTCCTAGACACTGGGGAAAGTGGCAAAATGATAGGGACTTTTATGTGGCAAGTGTCTAGGTTGAATCAACAAATAATGTATGTGAAAAATTGTTTCAACAAGATCATGCACATGGTCAACCTACATGTACTATTATTCCTAGACACGCATGGGTTATCGATCATTGAAGAAAGGAGTGTGATGATTATTGGGAATTACCGATGGGTATTATTGGTGATTGTTAGATAGGGCACTATAGAGCACTATCTATGCATGTTTCATTGTTCTAATAGTGAATAAAGATGAACTAACCCAAACGTGAGTAATTGGAATATGAATAAAATGAGGGAATTAAAGGAAAGACCATAATAAATCGATCTTAACCCTAGAATTATTATGGATTTTATCCTCATGGGGAATTACTTGTAATTGTCATTCCTGTTGGCAAAGCTAAAGAAATTCATTCTCTTCAGAAGGATGGTACTATGGTTGCAATGGTTGGAGATGGAAATAATGATTCACCTGCATTAGCAGTTGCAGATGTTGGCATGGCAATTGGAGCTGGAACATATATTGCAATTGAAGCTGTTGACTATGTGTTAATCAGAAATAATTTGGAAGATGTTATTACTGCTATTGATTTGTCCAAGAAAACTTTTGTTAGGATCGGGTTGAGTTATATTTTTGCAATGGGTTATAATATATTTTCAATACCACTGGCAACTGGACTCTTCTTCCCCTTTTTGAAGATTAGCCTACCTCCATGGATGTTAGGGGCTGCAATGGCACTTTCATCTGTCAGTGTTGTTTGCTCTTCTTTGCTACTTTGGAGGTACATACAACCTCAATTGACTGAGATTTTGGATATTAAAATTCAATAGATTCCTTGAATGAGAATTTGAATATTGTTACATGACTTGTACAATAATCCATCTGTTTGTAACAATAAATGTCATGGGCTGATTAGTGCATACCCTAATTATGGGTTGCATTTTTGAATTTGATTTTCTTATCAAAATATGAGGCTTGAAGAGTTGAAAGTCGCCATGAGTAAGGAACTACGCCCTTTGGAACTACACCCTCTGGAACTACGCCCTATGGAACTACGCCTCCGGAACTATGACCTCTATAACTATGCCCTCTGGAACTATTCCCTCTGTTAGCGATAATTCTTGTCTTGGGCTCGAGAGCATTTGGGTCTGCAAGTTACACGAGAAGCGCCCAAGTGCAGCGTGGAAAAATCTCATTTTATGGCTTCCAATCAAATGAGCAGGGGAAATTACATTGTCAACGGCCCAGATTCATCCATAAGAACAGATCAACGGTCATCGGGATATCGGGGCTACCAAGTTAACCGATATATAGTTTCAAAGAAAGCACCTATATTTCAAGACTAAATCTAGGTCGTCTGATCCAGTGACGTGTGGCGCAAGATCTAGTCACGTCGGCATATCGACATTCGGGAATTCGAAGGGTAAAAGTCCCTCGTCATCTCACATATCGAAACCCCGAACCCCGAAACACCGATAAGTGACTTTGAATCTAAGCCTATGGTCCTAGCACCTGGTCACGTCAAGCGAGCCTAGTAATGGCGGACACGCGGCGCAATAGCTGAACCACGAGTGGGGCCATTCAGGATTTTCACGTTGGAAGCACCGAGGTCCTCTCAGTCGTCCATCCATCGATGAAACTCGGGTGCATTGGACTTAAAGGGGGGTAAAATGCAAAGGAATGGGTTAAAAACCCACTTGTCCTAAGTTCGAGATGAAAATGCGTCTGTGTTTAATTAGAAATCAGATCTGGACGGCTGCGATTAGAGCGCCTGGATCAACGATGCGCAAGGTGATTCCGGACCCCCTCCACCTTTCTACCTTTAAGCGGAGGGGGGGGGGTCCGGAATCGAGGACGCATCTCTCCGACGGCTGAGATTAGAGCGCCCGGATCAGCGACGCACATTGTATTACGGAGCTTTCTGTCTTTCTGCGTTTAACCAACGTGGGCCCCTTTCTTGTCGTGTCATCTTTTGTACCATCCTTCCCCTTGCCATCTATTCTCCTCCTGGCCATGCGATGAGGCTCGCTCCCTTTAGCCCTTCCTCATCCTCCGACATTTGTTCACCTTCACTCTTCTGGCCCATGTGGTCCCTCCCCCCATCTCATCATCCACTCACCTTCCGAGCCTCCTCGTCCCCTGCCATGTGTCCCGCTCCCTTCCATGACAGCCTTTCGCTACCGCACCCATCCTTAGACCCTCTTATCTTCTACCACTTCATCACCTCCCTTTCCCCTTCCACGTCAAGCGTGCCAGTTCCTCCACGCCTTATCCATCAGACTGTCCAACTGTTCCAGGTGGCAGCGCGAGGGGTCTTCCACGTCCCAGAGGGCAGAGTTGACCGAGGTCGTTCCCAATCCCAAGGAAGCAGTTATTATTGTCGTGAAGGTGGTTGAACGTCGTCTTCTCCCATAAATAGAAGGCCAGGAAAGGACCAAGCATACAAGCAGACTGATAGTCCTTCCTGACGGAGATTGCGTCTATCAAACCACTGCAGGACAGTCAGGAGTCCCATTGCATCTGTCATAAGTGCACGATCATCCAGAGTCTGCATGCACAGACTGTCAAAAGACATGCAGATGCAAAGTTTTTAATGCAGCTTCTCATTTCCGTTGCTGTTGTTTTGTTTTGGCTATATGTAGGCATTTTTTCCATTTTGTAAAGGATCGATCGGTGGTAGAGCGCAGCTCCCAATTGTAAAGTTTTAGCAGATATTCTAGTTTGTTGGTTATGCATCTGTATATGAGATATCTGGTTTTATGAAAGACAGTTTTTCTTACTCCATCTAATTTTCATCTCATGCTAAGAGAGTTCGTGATTGACTGATTCGCGTGAATTATTACAGTTATGTTATGATAAAATATTTATTGTTGCATTACTGCATTCTCTAGCTTTTGCGTTTGAATGTAAGATGACCTTGCGTTCAGACGTCTTCTTCTATAGTCTGTTAGCAACCAAATGTTTACAACAGACCCCTTCATTTTTCTGATACAAGTCTTCCTCCTACTCACCCTTACTACGACTCACTGTCTGAAGTTTGACTGAGACCTCACTTTCCCTTGCATACCCAGTCTAGTTTCAGAGTTGGAATGATATCGTTTTGAGTTGGCTTCCATTCGGTCACCCCATCTATAACAAGCTGTGACATTAACTGATGGGCGTCGGGCTCTGCTCCTGCTACAATCCAGGAGTGACTTTTGACGCTAACATTTCTGGCACCGTTTCCGGGGACAAAATTGAATATTTTCCCTGGGTAGAACGAAAACGAGCTTCTGATTCTGAGGGTGCATCAGATATCAGAACCTTTGAAGATTGCACTTGCACCTGGCGACTCCTCTGAGGTCATTACACCTGGTAATTCCTCTATTGTAGTGCCTCTGGCTACACCTGGTAGCACTTAGGAGACACAAAGCTCAGTTCCGGTCTTTGATGGTGAACGAAGACTGGACACACTCGTTATAAATAAAATTCACCTGGCGAATCCACATTTAAAGAATCCACCGGAGGGGATTCTATTGACAGAAGGAAGTCCATGTCGAAGGGAAAGACTAGGTATCAGTTTATGAGCTTACTGCATGAAGTTCTGTATTTCTTTATCAGCTCATTCTTCTCTTTGCCTTCATTTATAGAGAATTTTTTCCTCTGCTTTGTACATTCTGATGTCCTTGAGCCTCCCCTTATCCACTCAGCCTTAGAAGAAGAAAGCATACCCTCTTCTTGTGTTGTAAATATTGATCTTGTGCCTTCACCTCTTCCTATCCTTAAAGATGAGATCTGTATCACACCTCCTCTTCGAGTCGAATTCCCTTGTAGTCCTGAGGAGGTTGAGGATAATTCACAGTCTTCTCAGGCCTTGTTACCCCCTGTTTTTCCTACTGAGCCCTCCCAGCCTCTTGTTGAATCCCGTGATCAACCCACTGCTTTTCAAGTCAAAATCAGAAATAGGTTGTTTAAACCTCTGAGGTTTCCATATCACCTTAACCCTTATCCTCATGATTTCTTTGAGTATCTTCCTCGATTTTCCGGGGAAGGTCATGTTACAGCTGAGAAGCATATGGAAGCCTTTGAGACCCTTATTGATCAGTTTGAGATCATTCACGAGGATGTTGTCATGAGGATGTTCTCACGTTCCCTGTCTGGAGATGCTGCAACGTGGTTTAGATGTCTGGAGACCGGTTCTATTGGTTCCTGGACCGAACTATACCATGGTTTTTTAAAAGGTTGGGGTGAGAACAAGTCCCTTGATCAATACTGGTCCGAGTTTAATGCCTTGAGGAGAGGGGAAGATGAAGCCTTGGCTGTTTTCAATAAAAGATTTTTCAGTGTTTATCATAGCATGCCTGTAGAGATCAAACCCACAGAGACTTCTGCTATGGTGTGCTATATCATGGCTCAACATCTAGAGCTAGTTTTCCTCCTAAGAGAGAGAAATCCTCATCATTGACACATTTGTTTGAGGATTCTATAGAGGTTGAGGAAAACATCAGGGCTAGCAGGTGGACTCGTAAGCAGGCAGATTTGCATATACAGGAGGAAGAAGATTGTCAGTCTGTTTCAAAATCTGAGCAAGGATATAGCAATTATGGATCAGATCTGGAACAAGAACCAAGAAATAGTCATTATGACCTAGATCCTTCTGCTCCTTTATTTGAATATCATCTTTCTGGGGTAAAAGCCGCAGTTGTAGAAGATCCAGAGTGGTTTTCCCATAAAGGGGAGGGACATTCTTTTGTGAGTAGAAAGTTTTTTGCAGAAGAACATTCTGGTCTTCTGAAGCGACCAGGATTATGTCATAATTCCCACGATCCCGTGGCCATATGCATGGAGTCCTACATTTCAAAATTTTTGAAATGTTCTAATAACATTAGTCCACCAATACTCACAGGTGAGTACTGTTCTACGAAAGATTTCCAAGACCACATTATAGAGCATGTTCCTTTATTAATTAAGGAAAGGCCATGGGTGGAAATCAACTCTACTAGGCTTGTAGGAAGCACAGAGCAGCATAAATAGGAAGGTAGATAACTCATCTCCTGTCCAGAGCCTGTTTGTGGGTAGGTGTCGTCTGGCATTGGCCGACCTGCATCTATCCTCCGCCCACTTGTGCACTCTGAAGGCAGCGAAGAGGATTTTCCAGTCTTCATGGCAGACGCTCTGAGCAACTCTTTTGAAGAGATTATTGAAGATTTCTTGGATGCGTTGGCATCTGCCCCCAATGATCCTGTTGTCTCAAAATTAAACGAAGAAGCCATTGTGGAAGAGGATTGTTTTTTCTTCCTTCACGAGATTTCCCATGATGTATTTACATTTGGGATCGAAAGGGAGGATCGGGAGACCATTCCTTGTTCACAAGATGGGGGAGTGCATGAAGAAGATGAGGAAGAACCAGAAGAGCAGCTGAGCACATATTTCATTCCAGAGCTAGTCAGCAAGTAGCCACTGCCTGAGATCAGTAAGCCTACTTCAGTTATTCACCCACCTATGCTTATCAGAGATATTCGGCCGTGTGTGAACAATTGTGTAGCAGAAGAGGCTGTCTGTCGCCAATTTCCTGGAATTGGCCACTCATTCAATGACCATGTCAGCAAACACATGGAGT
>SNQJ01S0087164.1:32783-47062 GCA_010110895.2 Picea sitchensis | reverse complement strand
TTTGCAGTGGTATCAGGGATAAGAAAGCTAATAACAACGCCCCTTATAATGATCTCAATAATATGAGATATAAGAGGCAAGCTAACTTTTGAAGATTACATACCTATTTTGAAGCTTCTAAGAAAGCCAATAACTCATGTGCAATGATAATATATTGTATTTATAGTTATAGCTAGATTGAATCATGGTTAGTATATTATGATAAAGTTGTGACAAACCGAGGAATAATTTGAGAGGGTGAATCTAGAATGCTTTACATGGAATACACTAAATGTCTATTCTTGTATGTTTTGAGGTGAAATCCCCTCTAATCCTTTTTGTATGGGTCCTCATATGGAGTCCTTGTTTTGAGGCTATGGAAACATTGGAGTATGCTTCCATATTTTCTAGTAAATGTTGAAGTGAGAAGTGCTACAAGCTAACAATCATGAACAACTCGAATGTTCTATAAGAGCTTCTCCTGCACTTTGAACTGTAATGCTCATTCAAGACATAAGGCACAGGTTTTGAAACGTACATTAATCTGAGGTTTTCTACAAGAAGAAATGTGTCCTTGCATGGGAAATGGTACCACAGTTTCGAAGCTCAATAAATTAGTCTATTGTTCTAACTTGAACATTGTTGCAAATAAATACAAGGCATAACTAAATTGCACTGAATCAATTAAGATATATCGATTTAGAGTTTACCTCAACTTAAATGTGAAGATATTAAGCATACTAACATCCTAGCTTGTTGCGAGTGAATCATAGGAACATCTATGGAACATTACAAGAGGAGGTGTGGCAAAGAGACCATTAGTGAAGCTAGGTCAAACAAAGGAGGGGAAAGCCCCATTTACAACGAAACTGCTTGCATTGTGGAAAATGATGTGGCATATCAATGGGGAGAAATTTAGCAGATGTTCCATCGAGATTCCTATCCCAAGGTATCAAATGATGATCGAGATTTTGGTGTCTACCACACTCTAAAAAGGTCTCGAATTTATCAGATAGTTGCACATCTCGAAGTGTTCCCATGTGCAGAGGCTATTTATTGGATCATCCATCGAACTGGCATTGACAATAGGCTGATAAAATATATTGAAGGGAAAGCTATTGCATTGTTCCAGGCCTCAACTATACATGCATGCTATAAGCTTCCTACTGAAGAGATTCAACTCACAGATGAATGGATGTTGAAATGTCCTCTAGATTGCATAGAAACAACTAAGAATTGGTGGTTTCCAAGTGTAAGTTTTAGATCAAGATCCAGAGATTATCCCACGAAAATGCTCAGAGCCCCTTACAGATATGTTGTAGCCCTTATGTACAGGCTTTATGGAGAAGCAGACACTTCAACATTCAATGAATCTTGGGTTCCCTTGCTACACACTATCACAACTACTGGTCATATATTTAACTGGGCGGCTATCCTCTCAGCCAACCTTGAAAAGTCCATATCAGTAGTAAAACATGCAGTGTCAGGGAAACATCTGCATTTCCACATGTCATCCTACCTGTTGGATATGGTCTGTCAAGCACATGCTTACCCAAGAATGGGTTGGATATGGAAAAAGAGTGACCTCCCTATTCATGTCTATTGTCAGGACTTGTGGGGGCATAAATATCGAGTGCACTATCAAAAGATTTGCAACCACTTCTTAATTCCATTTTTCCAATTATTATTCTGTGCCCGAGCACCATGCATGTCAGAGAAAGCAATGGAAGCTATCAGCGAAATCATCGATTGGTTTGTACTTGAGAATGAGACTTATATCAAGATCTATGGATCAACCAAACCTCCACACGTACTTCCCAAATTTGTGCCTGACAAACTGGTGTTGCAAGAGGTAGCATACCACACCCTTGTACATAGGGTTGAGGCATCCCTTTCCAAATATAAGAAATTGTCGTGGCCATCACTACCATTCTATGTGGGATCCTACAGTTTCAAGAACTCAAAGGAGGTACATGCTGAGGCAGAGGCTTTGGCAACATTCCATTTCGGGGAAGGAATATTCTATAGATATGATCCCCGGAAGGTTGTCAGCCAACACTGTAAACTCTGCAAGCATAAGTGGCATTATGAATCTGAAACATAGAGAGATGATGATATATACAAAAAGACACATAATTATGATGATGTTATCTTAAGAAGGGGAGGCAGCTCTACGACTAAAGAAAACTCAAAGGTCGAGCAAGAAAAGGAAGCTAAAGAAGTAGAAGCCAAGGAAAAATATGAAGAAGAAGGTGCAGATAAAGAAACAACAGAAAAAGAAAGATTGGAGAAGGATCATGAAGCATTCCAGAAAAATAAAGCTAAAGAAGAAGTTGCAGCTAAAGCAGTAGCATAAAAAGAAAGGTTGGAGAAGGAGCCTGAAGCACTTCGTCATAAGAAATCTAAAGGAGAAGCTGCAACTAAAGCAACAACTGAAAAAGAAATGTTGGAGAAGGAGGTTGAAGCACTTTGGCATAAGGAAGAAGCAGAAGAATAAATTGCAATAGCAGAAGCGGAGAAAAAGAGGAATGGAGAAGAGGAACAAAAGCAAAGGAGACTTCGAGCAGAACAAGAAGCAAAGCTCAAGAAAGAAGAAGAAGAAAGGAAAAAGAAAGAGGAGGAAAATAAAGCACAAGAGGAAATCGATGACATTGATCCCATGGATACCGACCTACCTGAGGCTTCTAGCATACCATTGAATGGAGGCCATTTCCCTCTGAGAGAACTAGGGTTGGGGGGTTAACGTCCTTCAAAGCTAGCAGAGTGGCAGACCTAGACTCTTTCATATTTGACAGGGCCCAGGGCAATATTGTACAACGAACTGTAAGAACATTTACCATTTCAAGTGTTTAACCAATTACAGAAACCACAGAAAGAACAATAGTCATAGACACTAGTGAGGATCCTATAGCTATGGTCTCCGCTAGTGTAGAATTTACAATGGCCACGAAGAAAAATATCAGAGACTATACCAAAGAAATAGGATAATACAAGGCTCGAAACGCAGCCCTAGAGGAAGAAAATAGATGTTATAAACAAGAAAGGAACAATGTCACATAGCACAAAGCATGTGCTAATGAAGTACACAAATAATTATGTGATATGGCAAAGCAAGTATATCCCTGTCTACAGTAATTTCAAGACATAGTTGCTCGAATTTTGTCATTATCTGATCAAGTTAAGAAGAAGAACATCGAGATGAAAGGAGTGCACATCACCATCGATGATCTAAATAGGTGGCCTCAAAAACATCCAGATGCACCCCCAAAAGTCCCAAGGATGATCGAAGAGGAACATTGAATGAACTATACAACCATTGCAAGGGTACAAAGCACTAGAATTAAGTTGGAGCAAGACATAGAATAATCCATTAGCACCTGCAAGCGGCTTTACTTGTTGGCAGATAAATTGATTGAAAAATGCAGGCTGCCCAAAATCGGGGATTTGGGAAATCCAAGGCCAACAGAGCAAGTCTTTGCAGAATTAGAAGAGGCCATGAATGCTAGGGAAATGTCCATAAGCATAACTCAAAGAGTAACCCAAGGAAATTAAAAAGAACATATTGTTGAGCCAACAAGAGAACATCATATGTTAATTTCTTACTTTGCTACTTTGAAAAAAGACATGAAGACTGTAATTCAGAAAACAACCGATTATTCAATTACATTAGAAAGTTTTCCTTTTAGGAGAATTGAAATGATCTCCTCTTATCATAAAATTTGGACTGCCTATCTACAAAATCAAGGCTAGGGAGGAGAATAAATTTCCAATTTTGTAATGTATTGTATAAAGTGTTGTGATAATGTATTATTAAGATGATTAGCTATATACCCAAGAGCACTCGACAATAAGGGCTCTTACTTTTTGTAATTTTGGAGAATTACGTACTTAAATTTTAATGAAAAGAAGACCTCGAGGCCATTTTTGTAGGGGAAGTGAGTTAGTGTTGTGTGATGTACTCGTTGAACTGTTTCTAGTTTGTGATTTTCCATATTCACTACTGTAAAGTTATATTATCCATATGACAAAATATTCTTTTGTGAGTTTCCATGGCTTTACTTAGACTTGGACCTACTAATTCTACATGGGGTGTCATTCCGCATGAAAAATCATTCTTATTGCAGTAGTTGATTATTTTGCCTTGTATTTACTAAGATAAATACATGATTATTTTTGTAGGTTTTTGTCTTGCTGCAGAAGCTGGATAAAAATCACAACTTTGAATAAGATGGCCATAGTACAGGTTTAGTGATGCAGTGTATTACATGAACTAAATATATCACTGTGTAACTATTTCAGGAAGATTCAAATTATAGAGTTCTTAAGGAAAACAATGGGCACAACTACTTTTATTGTTTGGCCAGTGAATGCAATGGTCTACAACATACCAAGTGTTCTACATTTAATCAACATAGAAAAAAAGTGCATTCTTGGGGACCCATAACATTGCATGTTGGCACACCACATGGCTTTCGGTACAAGCTTAGATCTAAATCCAAATTGGAAATAGATCGTTACCAAAACAATTACGACATTGAATATTGTTATAAGAAGAATAGAAAGACTGTTGAGACCACTGCCATTCGAAAAGAGGTTCAAAATGCGGTACGCTATTTTTTTTAATGAAATTTTATTTTCAGGTATTTTCATTAAA
The DNA here is from genome assembly GCA_010110895.2 of Picea sitchensis. Taxonomy (NCBI): domain Eukaryota; kingdom Viridiplantae; phylum Streptophyta; class Pinopsida; order Pinales; family Pinaceae; genus Picea; species Picea sitchensis. Next base: position 42,429 of record SNQJ01S0087164.1, on the reverse strand, counting down.
TTATGATTTACTGATGTATGCATTTTGTTTTCATGTTATAGGGGGTGAAGTGTGCTCAAGAGTTGAGCGCAAATTCTTTGGAACGTGTGAAAAGACGCGTTTATGAAAACGACACTCAATCAAAGGAAAAAGAAATCAGCATTAAAAAAAAATGTTCGCAAGAAAATCATTAAGGATAAAAATTGGAGTATGCTACATAAAATGTTTAATGAGTCACCACCAGTAAGAGCTATTCACATTTGTATTTTTTTTTTGTTGGATACAAATTCAATACTACATGGTATTTAATAAAATCACTTTTTTTTAGCATGTTTTTTCTTACAACCGAAAAATTTGTCTACCTCCTCCCAATGTAAAGAGGATGATACATTATCTATTGAAGAGTCATCCAGTGTACATTTTGTAAGATACCACATGTTTTGTTACATAATTCTACAAAATACTAAATGAAAACCCCTTTTATTGACATATTTTTTGACAATGGATGTATTTATTTGAATATATGCAGGGAAATATTGTATCTATTAGTGATCCATCTTCATCAGATATGGAGGAAAGGGTGGATGAAGGTGTTAAAGATGGGGAATGAATGAGTCAAATTCCTATTGTTGGGGAAAATGTTGAAACTCTTTTTAATTCACCAAAGTTTGATACTTCTGCTAACCAAATTTCAAACCCATTATATGACAAGACACCAAATGTTGTTGTTGAAGAAAATCAAATTTTTGATAGTATAGACACAATTCATTGTTTCGAGCAAAGTTCAAAGGCTTTGTATGATAAGACACCAAACACCATCGCTGAAGAAAACGAGAAATTTCATACTAATGACACTATTCAATATTCCTATGGGCAATGCTCTTGGCCAATATTTGATATGACACCAGATAGTGTTCCCTTAGGCCCACCAACTTTTGATAGGACTCCCATGGGATTAGATGACCCATTTGATTTTTCAGTGAATTTGCAGCCATCTTTTTATAAATACGGTGAAGATCCAAGAAAAACTGTCCTTGATGGGAAAGAAACAACTTTGTTTATTGAAGATGATCGCAGTGATGGAAAGGACATAACTATGGTAAGTCATGGAGAGGTCAAAAATGTTGTAAATGAGGGTGATATTAGAGAATCCTCTATGTTGGAAAAAACAAATTTGCGCACAAATACACGCAGCAGGGGTCGCAAAATGACCTTTCTCACCCCAGATGGAGCAAAGGGTGAGAAATCCAATTATCATCACCCATCATTCTATTCACAATCTATTTCTCAAACAAAGAGGACACACACATGCACTATAAAGAAAAATATGTGTGAACTCTTCTTGTCGATACTTTATAATATCTATCGAGTTTTTCACATTTAAATATATTGTTTTTTGTTGATGGATTATAATATCTATACTATGTTTAAAATGAAGTAATTTTTTTTGTATTCAAGTATTTTTTATGTTTCTTTGACAGGTAACACTTGCAACGACAGGTAATAAAAGAGGGGGCAAGATGCATATACAAGAATTTTTGAGCTTTTGGATAAGAAAGCTCATATCTACTTATGTGTATTAAAGGGCATGATGCTTGGAATTCAATATACCTTAAAAAGAGTTGTAGAAGAGAGACGATAAAGTTGGGATGAGAGATTTTCACTGCTTAAGAAGAATAAGCAGTGGCATGTAGAATTTTATTAGTCATTTTGTAGAGCTCAACTTCATCCCCCTGGGAACATCTCCATTAATCCTTGACTGAATTGATAGTTATTGTTTTGTGTCTTTTTGAGAATATCAATCTAATATTCTATATGCATGGCTCAACTATATTTGCTTTGGCGTCACCATGTGGAACTTGTGAAAATTATTTGTATATATTAAAGTTTTGGCCATATAATTGCAGAGGGTACATTTTTTGCATTCCTTGCTAATGTTCTATATGCATGGCTCAACTATATTTGCTTTGGCATCATTATGTGGAACTTGTGAAAAATATTTGTTGATATTAAAGTTTTGGCCTTATAATTGTAGAGGGGACATTTTTTGCATTCCTTGCTAATGGCCTTAATGTGTTTTTTGCATTCCTTGCTAATGTTCAAACCATTGCACCCAACTAACCAAAAAAAATATTTTGGGTCCACTACAAAAATTTGGAATTCTCATAGGCCCGATTTCACCATTTCTCACCATGTTTATTACCTCTTAATCTGACATGGATTTCAAACTTGACATGCTTTACAACAATAAGAGCAGAATCAAGAAATTGTTTCTTCAATTATCAAGTATGATTTCATAGGGTGCCTTTGAAGATGTCCTTTGTCAAAACTGCTTCAACCCTAACTGTAGCAAGCCTTTTCTCCTGCTAGAAAATTACGCTACATAATAGAAGTCAATTGTGTAGCGCATGCATAATTAGCATTGTTTGTGCACAACATCTTTTAATTGTATTTTCCATGTGCTCTGCATCGAAATGCTCTACCACATATTCACTAGATACCTTGTTTCCTAGCTCAGATTCTTGATAAAAAATCTCATCTGTTGCTAGGTGCTTTGCCACCTTTTCTTGAGATAGCATACATTATCACTCCACCTTGATCAAAGAATCACATCCAAAAATAGAGAACACTTCTTAGGCACTCCCATAGTTTGTCACTAATCGATTGTTCTTTCGAGTCCCACTGACCTCTTTTTTTGGTCAATCATGAACATTAATATAATTTTCTTATCCATCGTATTTAGGTCTGAAATAAAAAATGCATGTCATATATTATTCAGGTCATTTGTAATTCATTATAGGGGAAAATAGTATTAAACTACGTGACATGACAAACAATCATCTTTAATGCTAAAAAATTATGCTGCAATGATGAGTAAAAGGTATAGAAACTGCAGGTTCACATAAAAATAAATACAAGATATAGTGGAGAGAATAATACATGTCATATATTACTAATAATGTTGCATGTTGCAGCTATACATCCCAGGGGTAGCCCGAGGTAGGCTACATGTGCACACCTATATGTGTTGCACTCTTTTACCTATCTTATCATACATTACATCAGTTATAATACATTAAGGCTATTACGGTGGTCTAATGTCTAACCACCTAACTAACCTTGGCATTGATTGTTAACATAATCTTTAATGTCATGTTATATTACTATCATTTTATTACAAACATATCCATTTAACACATAATATATTAATGTTAACATTGTCATTGGAGCTTGCTTTTTTCTCCTCCAATATAAGGGAGGTAGTTATCTGGATATGTTTGGTGTTTCTTTAGTTCTCAATATCCTATCCTTTAGTTCTCAAGATAGCAGCCTCTATGGGGGTTGGTTGCAGGCTCATTTTACTATATTGGTAATGGAAACATGGTATCATTAAGAGTATGTTGAGAATGTGTGTAGATTTAGATCAAGTGCAGGTTGACTCTGATGGGCGGAGTCATGGTCTCTGCACCTGTCCTTGCCAACCATGTCAGACACTTCTTGATGTCATCTCCTATAGATCAGTCTTTGTTTCAGCATTGAGTGTTGCCTTCTTTTACTATAGCATTTTTCACCTTTTTGGGTACTCATACTTCTTAAGCTTTGTTAGCCTTATTAGTTATTAGCTAGATGTTTAGATGGTATTTAGGAGCTTAGATTTTCTAATTTTAGCATCATTTTGGGAGTTTCTTTTGCACTCTCACATTGTAATTTATGATACTGGATGTATGTTATAGTCCCATTGACCTACTTTATTGGTCATTTGTTGGACATTAATAAAATTATCTTAGCATATCTTATCTGAGAGTTTTATCCAGTTACGTAATTTTGTCCCTGTATCTCCTGATGTATATTGTGTTTTGTTGTTGATGTATAATGGATAAATGAAGTTAATCTGCTTGGTATTTAATTGCCCTTTTCTATAACTTGTTTACTTCAGGGATCACTCTCTCCTTCCATAATTGATAGGGTTTTCTCCACAACAACAATTTATATGCCTGGTCTGGAATGAGCTGACAAGTAACTCTACCCAGTTCCATTTTGACAGATCACATGTGCATCACGATGCAGTTGCCCTACCTTCATATATGAAGCATAATACTCCTGCATACAAATCTGACATTTATTACAAACATTATGTGTGTCTAGATCAATCATAATGAGCAATATCTCTAAGCGCAGTTACTAAATTCGCTGTGAGACATAGGCTTCTGGAAATGAAGCTCCTAAGGACAAGCACTCACTGATTAATGATAAAGTGGTATTTGTTAGACTGGTAGCCTCACCATACAGTTTTTCCCTTTAGTGTTATGATGGCTAGGTTGAGGAATGTTAATTGTATTGTGTCTTGGATTATTGGGATCGTCTATTTGGAAATACGCTTTCTTGGAAATGACTGTCTTTAGGCAACGTTTGATCACTGTTGCCTGGTTGCCTTTAATATTGGAAGGATAATGCTCATGTGGAGGTTAAATGTTGCTTTAAATGTATGCCAGTTTTATTGAATTCACATAAATATCTCATTGTCTTAGACCAATTTAGGGATTCAAATGGGATTTTAGAAATGATTTGTGGCCTTGTTAAGTCTGTTCCACCGATTATTTGAATTTCTTGATCGTCTCCATGGAAAATTTAAGGATCGATACTTTTGAAAGGATCGATATTATTTTTAGTTTTAAACCTTCATTACTATTTGATTTTTACCTTATCAATTTCCATTGAAAGAGTAGCATGTTTTAAAATGGTGTTGTGAGATTTGGAAACAAATAAGCTGTAATACAAAACAAGAATTGGTGCTTCTCATTTTTCAGTCTAAGCAAGTGAAACTAATCCTATAACAGGTATAAGCACGAGGAAGAGTTTGGGCTATGGAAATAGTCGTCGCAATGCATACGGGACACCATCTGCTCCACTGTTGAGTGCACCACCTGAAACATTACTTGACAAAGATGGGTTTTGTGATTCAAGTACAGGTCTGTGTGATGCCACGTCTACTAAATGAAAAACATTTGAATGCTAAAAAGTAAAAAAAATGGGATTGTAAAATATGTTTCAGAAACCTAGTAAGACATTCTTTTTTACATTCTTGAAGAGATTACACTGCAATAATTTGAAAGTTTCATATCACATTCCAAAGGAAAAATCAAAATTATAAATTGTAATACTATTTTTGAGCTAGTGAGTTGATTCATTGAATTAAATGTGTAAATCTATTGCCTGTTTCTCAAAGAAATTCCAGATTTCTGAAAGAAAGTGAAAAGAAATTATAGCAATAACCTCAAGATCAAAAGTAGTCGATGGGACAGTCGAAAATAGAGAATTTTATAGTGTGCCTTGTGAAGGAGTGGTTAGGTGCATCCAATCTAGATTCACTTATGCACATGACAAGTAGAGTGCAATAAATTACATTAATATAGCAGGGATGGTCTAAAGGTATTATAATGCACATGCAGTATATTTGCTAAAGTGAGATAAAGTTCATGAACAATGGAGAGGAACAGTATCTCTTACAGTTATGTCCTTAGACAAAAGTTTGGAAATTTGAATGGAAAATAATGACGATATAATGAAATAGACAATATACTTGCAGTTATGTATAATAATATTATTTTTGTGTCTTATTTGCATTATTCGGGAGATACATGGAATCAAGATTGCAATCTAGAAAATATAAGAATTTACCCGACAAGAGTGGAGACCAACATTTGTGGGATTTTGTGAACTACCCAAGGTGAAATTGTGAGAACTAAGGCAACCAAGAGGAGCAAGAAGGTAATGGCATCAATCAAAGGTTACTTGAGAAGGCTTCCATTCCTAAGCCTAATGGAGTGAAAAAAAATATTAAAGTAAGGGTTGTGGGATAGGTAAATTGCACTTTTTTTATTAAATTGTATGGAGCATTATCAAAAAGCTCAATTTTGCACCTTACACATTGATCAGACTATTTGATTGGTGGAAAATATTTAAACATGAGTGGTATGCAGATGGTCAATTGGAAATAACCACTTGGGACCAATTTGTGACTATATTTTTCTATAACTTTGAGTCTTATACCCAGGAAGGTCACTGCTTAGACCTTAAAAAAATGAAGCAATAAGACACCAAGATGTACTATTCTAGAGAGGTATGCATGTTATCACTTTAAATTGTCCTTTGAAAGGAGTCATTATGTGATCAATTACAGAAAGTACTTATGCCACCAATACTCTTTCACTTCTGGACTAGTGTGTGCTAGTCCAAGAGGGGTCTCCCTTCTCCCTAAAATCAACAAATTAAGCACTTCAAATCTGCAACAAAAGCTTGCTGGTCTGCCATCAAAGTCTGCAAATCTGCGATGAAGACACTCCAAAAACACAACTAAATAACACTAAAATCTGCAGCATGCTTCAAAAATCTGCAGTCTTTAACTTTGAAACAACGAACAATCTTCTTGAATTTTCAAGGGATACTTGCAGCTCTGCAAGTTTTAACCTCTAAAACAATGGTTTAATTCATCAAAATAAAAAATAGAGTCTTAGGCAAACACTAATTTAAATGACAGGTGCCATGGTTTGTACTTTGAAGGGAATGGAGTATGAAAGGAAAGAATACTAGCAAGGCAAGCAGATCTTATGATCAAAATATCTTTTGAATTAGAATATTAAAGCGAAGAGCTATCACAAGATAAAATTCTTACACCACCAAGATACTTGAATATGCCTATGCCAAAGAGGCTGATCCTTTATGTATTAATCAGATGATTAGCAAGTATATAATTCTGATAAACTCATATTGGCATCACATTCTCAGGAATCCAAAGGATCCAAAGACCAAGCCTTGGAACTCATATCTCCTCACACCACTTGAAGATGAATTCAATGAGAAATACGATGAACTCAAGAACTTGATAGCAAGTTGAAGACTCTAACACTCAAGTGGAAGAATAGGAGCAAGGAAATAAATAAAATTTAAAACTCAAGACACCGATGGTATGCTCCTTTGACCTTCTCCTCTTTTTATTCTTGAGGATTGACCTATATATGAAAACCCTAATCTAAATATGGAGGCCATGCATATCCATATCACACAAGCAAAGCATAATCCTAAAAACAATCTAAAAATAACCCAAGGCTAGGCTCCCAAGCTAGATGAATGAATCCTCCTCAAAGAAAGAACAAAACTGTCTAGATTGGCCATGAATAGACTCCTTGATCACTGTTGAAGATAAGTTTGTCATGCTGCCAATAACAACCTCCACAAAGCACTAAAACCATCTAAGAATGAATGTCCACAAAAGAAAGAAAAAAGATGCCCCTAGGCTGGGTTCTCTATCTTCATCCAAAGTAACATATTCTGAGTGTTGAATAAGCCTTCAAAGAGTGGGCTCATGTTTACTCAAAGTTGCACCACAAAAGAAGAGATAAGTGTGCTATAAATAGAGGAGACAACCAAAATTAAACTCCTCCAGTTGGGTGCTGAAGTAGACCAAAGATAGCTCAGATAAAGCATGCATGCATGATGATAAGAGGCACCCTTTAGCTCAAAATAAGATTAGATTAAACTTGCAAACATACACTGAGAATAACTCCTAGAAAATGCCTTTTGATCACTCCAATCCTTCTGAAAATACTTCTCCTGCAACACCTAAATCAAGCTCCAATGGGGTGCTTTAGTTCTATTAAAAAATAAGATATCATAATCTCCACAAAAGAAAACCAAAAACAACTGTCATGCAGTGCCTTCCTTACCAAAATTTTATTTTATTTTCTTTTCTAAAAAAATAGCACTCCAACCTGCTAGAATCAACCCCATTTGGTTGCCTTTCCATAGTTAGAATTTAGCATACATACAGGGTCTAAAATTGGATTGCTTGCAAATCTAGATAAGACCATAAATCAATAATCATACTTCAATGCTTCTGATCTTCGTATTCCATGACAACACCTCCCTTAGGTGTTCAATTCTTTACAAAAGCAAAATCAAGACTTATTCAAGGTGCTCTTCACTGTGTTGAACTTAGCATAAATACAAAGTCCAAAGCTAGATTACTTGCTCTTGAAAGCATCTCTTGGACTTTGATCTAGAAGAGCTCTCTTGCCTAGATTCTGACTTTTCACGATCAGTCTTCTCTATCCTTTAAGAAACACAGGTAATCTTTGAACTAGCCTCCAACAATTCTTCAATTTTTTCTAGCTTAGACATATCCCCTGATACTTATTCTTATGAGGGTTGCTACTTTGGCTCGTTGATTCATTAGCCTTTGAACTGTCACTGACAACAATATTATTTATCGTTGTCTCCAGATAAAGGGCTTCAAGTTTTAACATTGGCTTTGTCAATGGTGCTTACATCAAACAATGCCAACTCATCCTATAAATAATCATGCAGGCCTACAATCTATTTTACTAACATACTAGATGAGTTTTTTGCATTGCTCATCTAAATGGTCTGCCGTCTGAGCTCATCAGTGTATACATGTACTTTCTAACCCAATTTCTAGTGAAGATGATGTGATTGAATCTGCTGGGATCTTTCATATCCCAAGGGATAACACTGTTTTTGGAGCTGACTTTTAAACTGTTCCCAATTTGTTACAAGTGCTTCTCTTCCTCTTTGCAATATCTAACAATATGTCTCCCACTGTGAAAAAGGCATGTCCACTCATTTTGAGTTGGATGATATCTATAGTGCCATCATATAGAGGTAGTTTCATCTTTTCTTCAACTTTATAAGGGTTAACACGATTTTTCATCTTTTACCTCATCCTGATGAAAATTAGAGCTTTCTGGCTCGTCTTCCTCTGTCCCTCTATTCTCGTTTGTCTTTAGCATAACATAGAGAAGTTGTCTCAGCAATATATGAATATCTTCCATATTTTTCTCCATTCATTCAAAGAAAGCTTTAAATTCCTGCTCCTCCTCACAGGCTTATTCAGCATCTGGGTCACCCATCTTGGTCTTCTTTGGTCTTATTATTCTTTCAAAAGGACCTTGCAGTGGTTTTCCTCCCTCTGCAAATTTCTCACGAGTCTGGATTCTACATAGACCTCAATATCACCAGTACCCTGGCTGTAGTTAATGAGGAACTTGAAGGTTCTATTGCTAAACTGATCCATATTCCAGTGGGCAGGTCAAAACCACCAGTGTATCTATACTATAGATTCATGCAAAACAAAATAATGAAGTTATTGCACTTATGCTCAGTGGTTTTAATTACTTGCTTCTAATGTCCAACATCAATGAAAACTATTCATCGAACTGTGAAGCAAACATACACACAAAATTATACATACTACACAAATAATGGAGAAAGTCGTGGGGTAAAAACTCCTATCTTATTCAAGGCTTGCAGGGCACATGGCAATGCCTACCACCCTTTCTTCAACATTTTGTAGTTCACAGGGCTATGTTTCAGTGTCCTGCCTTGTGGGTCCTCTCTGGCTTGTGGTTGTGATCTATGATGTGATGGTCCCCATTACAAGCTAATACTATAGTGGCATATTTCTCAAAAAGAAATTATGAATTTTGCCTTAGCATTTCTGAAACCCTCAAGTGATACAAAACATTTCATGCATCTAGAAATTTGGGTATGTTCGGTTTTTATGCTATTGAAAATTTCTTAGTTTGAGGAATTTTGATAGTTTTAGTTTGTGTTTGTATTTGTCTGCACTAAATCCGAATTTGTAAACACA
>SNQJ01S0087164.1:18876-32733 GCA_010110895.2 Picea sitchensis | reverse complement strand
GTAATACTATTTTTGAGCCAGTGAGTTGATTCATTGAATTAAATGTGTAAATCTATTGCCTGTTTCTAAAAGAAATTCCAGATTTCTGAAAGAAAGTGCAAAGAAATTATAGCAACAACCTCAAGATCAAAAGTAGTCGATGGGACAGTCAAAAATAAAGAATTTTATAGTGTGCCTTGCGAAGGAGTGGTTAGGTGCATCCAATCTAGATTCACTTATGCACACGACAAGTAGAGTGCAATAAAGAACATTAATATAGCAGGGATGGTCTAAAGGTATTATAATGCACATGCAGTAGATTTGCTAAAGCGAGATAAAGTTCATGAACAATGGAGAGGAACGGTATCTCTTACAGTTATGTCCTTAGACAAAAGTTTGGAAATTTGAATGGAAAATAATGACGATATAATGAAATAGACAATATACTTGCAGTTATGTATAATAATATAATTTTTGTGTCTTATTTTGCATTATTCGGGAGATACATGGAATCAAGATTGCAATCCAGAAAATATAAGAATTTACCTGACAAGAGTGGAGACCAACATTTGTGGCATTTTGTGAACTACCCAAGGGGCAATTGTGAGAACTGAGGCAACCAAGAGGAGCAAGAAGGTAATGGCATCAATCAAAGGTTACTTGAGAAGGCTTCCATTCCTAAGCCTGATGGAGTGAAAAAAGATATTAAAGTAAGGGTTGTGGGATAGGTAAATTGCACTTTTTTTATTAAATTGTATGGAGCATTATCAAAAAACTCAATTTGGCACCTTACACATTGATCAGACTATTTGATTAGTGGAAAATATTTAAACATGAGTGGTATGCAGATGGTCAATTGGAAATAACCACTTGGGGCCAATTTGTGACTATATTTTCTATAACTTTGAGTCTTATACCCAGGAAGGTCATTGCTTAGACCTTAAAAAAATGAAGCAATAAGACACCAAGATGTACTATTCTAGAGAGGTATGCATGTTATCGCTTTAAGTTGTCCTTTGAAAGGAGTCATTCTGTGATCAATTACAGAAAGTACTTATGCCACCAATACTCTTTCACTTCTGGACTAGTGTGTGCTAGTCCAAGAGGGGTCTCCCTTTTCCCTAAAATCAACAAATTAAGCACTTCAAATCTGCAACAAAAGCTTGCTAGTCTTTCATCAAAGTCTGCAAATCTGCGATGAAGACACTTCAAAAACACAACTAAAGAACACTGAAATCTGCAGCATGCTTCGAAAATCTGCAGTCTTTGACTTTGAAACAATGAACAATCTTCTTGAATTTTCAAGGGATACTTGCAGCTCTGCAAGTTTTAACCTCTAAAACAGTGGTTTAATTCATCAAAATAAAAAATAGAGTCTTAGGAAAACACTAATTTAAATGACAGGTGCCATAGTTTGTACTTTGTAGGGAATGAAGTATGAAAGGAAAGAATACTAGCAAGGCAAGCAAATCTTACGATCAAAATATCTTTTGAATTAGAATATTAAAGCGAAGAGCTATCACAAGATAAAATTCTTACACCACCAAGATACTTGAATATGCCTATGCCAAAGAGGCTGATCCTTTATGTATTAATCAGATGATTAGCAAGTCTATAATTCCGATAAACACATATTGGCATCACATTCTCAGAAATCCAAAGGATCCAAAGACCAAGCCTTGGAACTCCTATCTCCTCACACCACTTGAAGATGAATTCAATGAGAAATACGATGAACTCAAGAACTTGATAGCAAGTTGAAGACTCTAACACTCAAGTGGAAGAATAGGAGCAAGGAAATAAAGAAAATTTAAAACTCAAGACACCAATGGTATGCTCCTTTGACCTTCTCCTCTTTTTATTCTTGAGGATTGACCTATGTCTAAAAAACCTAATCTAAATATGGAGGCCATGCATATCCATATCCCACAAGCAAAGCATAATCCTAAAAACAGTCTAAAAATAAACCAAGGCTAGGCTCCCAAGCTAGATGAATGAATCCCCCTCAAAGAAAGCACAAAACTGTCTAGATTTGCCATGAATAGACTCCTTGATCACTGCTGAAATAAAGTTTGTCATGCTACCAATAACAGCCTCCACAAAGCACTAAAACCATCTAAGAATGAATGTCCACAAAAGAAAGAAGAAAGTTGCCCCTAGGCTGGGTTCTCTATCTTCATCCAAAATAACATATTCTAAGTGTTGAAAAAACCTTCAAAGAGTGGGCTCATGTTTACTCAAAGTTGCACCACAAAAGAAGAGATAAGTGTGCTATAAATAGAGGAGACAACCAAAATTAAACTCCTCCAGCTGGGTGCTGAAGTAGACCAAAGATAGCTCAGATAAAGCATGCATGTATGGTGATAAGAGGCACCCTTTAGCTCAAAATAAGATAAGATTAAACTTGCAAACAGACACTGAGAATAACTCCCAGAAAATGCCTTTTGATCACTCCAATCCTTCTGAAAATACTTCTCCTGCAACACCTAAATCAAGCTCCAATGGGGTGCTTTAGTTCTATTAAAAAATAAGATATCATAATCTCCACAAAAGAACACCAAAAACAACTGTCATGCAGCGCCTTCCTTACCAAAATTTGATTTTATTTTCTTGTCTTAAAAAATCGCACTCCAACTTGCTAGAATCAACCCCATTCGGTTGCCTTTCCATAGTCAGAATTTAGCATACATACAGGGTCTAAAATTGGATTGCTTGCAAATCTAGATAAGACCATAAATCAATAATCATACTTCAATGCTTCTGATCTTCGTCTACCATGACAACACCTCCCTTAGGTGATCAATTCTTTACAAAAGCAAAATCAAGACTTATTCAAGGTGCTCTTCACTGCGTTGAACTTAGCATAAATAAAGTCCAAAACCAGATTACTTGCTCTTGAAAGCATCTCTTAGACTTTGATCTGGAAGAGCTCTCTTGCCTAGATTCTAACTTTTCACGATCAGTCTTCTCTGTCCTTTAAGAAACACAAGTAATCTTTGAACTGGCCTCCAACAATTCTTCAATTTTTTCTAGCTCATACATATCCCCTGATACTTATTCTTATGAGGGTTGCTCCTTTGGCTCGTTGACTCATTAGCCTTTGAACTGTTACTAACATCAATATTATTTATCGTTGTCTCCAGATAAAGGGCTTCAAGTTTTAACATTGGCTTTGCCAATGGTGCTTACCTCAAACAATGCCAACTCATCCTATAAATAATCATGCAGGCCTACAATCTATTTTACTAACATACTAGATGAGTTTTTTGCATTGCTCATCTAAATGGCCTGCCGCCTGAGCTCATCAGTGTATACTTGTAATTTCTAACCCAATTTCTGGTGAAGATGATGTGATTGAATCTGATGGGATCTTTCATATCCCAAGGGATAGCACTGTTTTTGGAGCTGACTTTTAAACTGTTCCCAATTTGTTACAAGTGCTTCTCTTCCTCTCTGCAATCTCTAGAAATATGCCTCCCACCGTGAAAAAGGCATGTCCACTCATTTTGAGGTGGATGATATCTACAGTGCCATCATATAGAGGTAGTTTCATCTTTTCTTCAACTTTATAAGGGTTAACACGATTTTTCATCTTTTACCTCATCCTGATGAAAACTAGAGCTTTATGGCTCGTCTTCCTCTGTCCCTCTGTTCTCATTTGTCTTTAGCATAACATAGAGAAGTTGTCTCGACAATATATGAATATCTTCCATATTTTTCTCCATTCATTCAAAGCAAGCTTTAAAGTCATGCTCCTCCTCACAGGCTTATTCAACATCTGGGTCACCCATCTTGGTCTTCTTTGGTCTCATTGTTCTTTCAAAAGGACCTTGCAGTGGTTTTCCTCCCTCTGCAAATTTCTCATGAGTCTGGATCCTACACAGACCTCAATATCACCAGTACCCTGGCCGCAGTTAATGAGGAACTTGAAGGTTTTGTTGCCAAACTGATCCATATTCCAGTGGGCAAGTCAAAACCACCAGTGTATCTATACTACGGATTCATGCAAAACAAAATAATGAAGTTACTGCGCTTATGCTCAGTGGTTTTAATTACTTGCTTCTAATGTCCAACATCAATGAAAACTATTCATCAAACTGCGAAGCAAACATACACACAAAATTATACATACTACACAAATAATGGAGAAAGTCGTGGGGTAAAAACTCCTATCTTATTCAAGGCTTGCAGGGCACATGGCAATGCCTGCCGCCCTTTCTTCAACATTTTGTAGTTCACAGGGCTATGTTTCAGTGTCCTGCCTTGTGAGTCCTCTCTGGCTTGTGGTTGTGATCTATGATGTGATGGTCCCCATTACAAGCTAATACTACAGTGGCATATTTCTCAAAAAGAAATTATGCATTTTGCCTTAGCATTTCTGAAACCCTTAAGTGATACAAAACATTTCATGCATCTGGAAATTTGGGTATGTTCGGTTTCTATTCTATTGAAAATTTCTTAGTTTGAGGAATTTTGATAGTTTTAGTTTGTGTTTGTATTTGTCTGCACTAAATCCGAATTTGTAAACACACATTAATGAAGTTTTGTCTCCTCTATAGGTACCTTGATCGCATAGTGTGGACTGACAAGGAATTGAATTTGAAGCTCATGAGAAAGGGTCTATTTACACAAATATATGCTCCAATGGTGATATTCAATCACAAATAGCTTCTTGAACGAGCGGGCTTTCTTTTACTTAGTAAATGTCTAGTGTGGACTGAAAAGGGTTTGAATTCAAAGCTAACAAGAAGGGGGTCTATTGACCAATTGTTTGTTTAAATGTGTTTTATTGGCAAATGAATACAATTTGGTATTAATATGGAATAATATGGAATGTGTGTGTGTTCCAGGTCATAGTTCAAGGTTTGAAGGAGGCTGGTGTTTTCAGCAATGCTTTGGCATCTGGGCATGTTGTTCTTGAGAAATCAATTTCTAAAGAGAAGTTCTTGTCATCTCTGTCTGATATGAGTATAACTAATTCATTTGTAGCACAGACTGTTGAAAACAAGGATGGGGATAAATATCAAGCAAAGTTAATGGAAAAAGTTGGAGAAGGTGAAACTCAGGCATCATCTAGAAAGATCCTAGAAGCATCAGTTCACACAATTATGGCAGTGCCTCCCTTGGCACCTCCGTCTTTAGATGTTTACACTAGAATTTTCTAGGAAAATGTGACTGATTATTTTTATCAATCAATTCATAGCATCTTGCAAAGATTCAGACAAGAATGGTGCTTATGTTTGTCAGATTCATTTAATTTTCAATTTTTTCACAAATAGAGAATGTACAGATGGTTATGAAAGTCTGCCATTTATAGAGCCCATGATGGAGTTGAAGATATTTTCTATGGTTTGAAGCTCCGAAGTGGTGCATAGGTTCCTTCTGTAGAGCTTGCATTGAGTTTCCATCTTGTCTTGGACGAAGAGAAAGGCACTTTATTGACTATTATTTGAAGTCCAAATCTGGTTTCCGTCTGGATCAAGGCCTTTGAATGAGTAGAAATATTCCCGATCATTACCCAAGCGCAGCTGTAAAATTAATTTTTGTAGTTGACAATCTATACCCTAGATCAGATTGCAGCCATTCGGTTCCTGTGGAATAACAAATGCACTATTGCTTCATATTTCTTTGTTGAGTACTGACAACAATACTGTTATATTTTGTACAGTAAGTTGTCATATATTAGAGGTGTTAACATGGATGTAGAGGAATTGCGAGGATACTCTATTTAGTGCCATTGGAATGATTGATTCAAATTTTGTCTCTGATTTGTTTGATCTCTGATATAAACCTCATAACAGAATATAAAGATTATTGTTAGCACCTATCACATCATTCGGATATAAATCTACATTTTTAAGATATTGTGTATTTGAAGTCTTTGGAAAAATTCAGTTTATGGTTATGTTGTACACTATATACAGGAATGAGTTCCATTCATTTGAATATTGGATATAAGCAAGTATAGGAGTATCTATTGAGCACAAACAATTGGGTGGGATTTGAACTTTTTGACGTCCGATCCTTTGAAAAAGAGTTGGAGAAGTGAACTCTGCAAATAAAAATTCATTTACATTCAGTTCTTGTTTTTTGATCAGGAAATTAGTCTGCTCCAGTATATCAAACATGACCCTCGGTTTGTCGCGAGTACACACATGTTTAAATATGCGGTTTGTCGTGAGTACACACACAGGGTGTTCCTTTTATTTTTATTAGTCCTAGACTTTGTTGTACATACCCTTCTACAGATCAGATCTGAACATGCATGGTGCATCAAAGGTATCATGGAGCTGAAGAACTATCTTTTAGATTACAAAACCACCTTCTTGACTACTGTTTTGATGACTGGCACCACAGAGAAAGGACTAAACAGATTTGGCATCGAGTTTCATACTGGAAGACACCACCAAAGTCAACCTATGATGAAACAAGTTGCAAACTCTGTCAACTAACTATTGAACATAAAGAGAAAACGATCTGGAACAAAATCTGCCAAAAGTGTGCCTTCTTATGTGAGTTGTAAGAGTGAAGATGGGCTGGTAAAGTGCCTCCTCTGCTATTGTCACACACTTACTACTGCTATTATACAGGTCTGCAAATGAAGCCTCACTTGAAGTGCCTCCCTAACACTACTCTCCATATGATGTGCATGGACAGGTGCCAACTCATATGTTCATATTTAAGGGGTCTGTGTCATTCTTTCCTATTCAATCTGTTAGGATGTCAAGCTGATTGCTTGGGGGGTTTTACTTGGATCATGACAACATATTTCTGACAACTCCTTTTCTAACTCTGCAAACTCTGTTATTTGATTCAAGAAGCACACAAACTATAACTGGGATGTTTGACAGTATATTCAAATTCTTAGTTTCCAAAAACATATCCTGTGAATGTCTTTGAGAATGTCATGGGTGTGCTATGTGGATGGCATTAATTACTAAAACGTTCTACAAGAGGACATTACTTGTAAAAGAAGTAACTTGTATTTTTGGGAAACTGCCTATCCTGTAATTATATAAATAGAAGATATGTCTATTAAGGCCCCTTGTTCATTTGAGAATTGCCTTCAAAATTGAATGATCAGCAAGGACCAAGATGTGTGTTGTTGCTTTCTTTTGAAATAAATTCATTTTTTTTTTTTTTAATTCTAAGACTTATTTTGTCATTTATAATGACTTTTTTACAAGAACTCCAGAATATCCGCCTTAAATGAGGGAATATACACAAGAATGGAGCTTTATGAACATACACTGATAAATAAAATGATAGGATAGAATAAATCATGCAATATCGACAAGTTTGGAACCATAATAACTCCTAGAATTCCACTATACAGGCATTGGTTGAGCTAAAACATCTTCTGCCACTAGCAAAAGATTGAAATGAAATTTTGGAATATATTGATGGACAAAATATGAATACAAGATCATCAGAAGAGCCTTATGGATAGCATTAAGATAGCCACATGATCACAGACTCTTGAAATGTAAAGAAATGGAAATCATAAACTGCATGAGCTAAATTAGCTCTGAAAGAAATACAAAATATTAACCTTAGCATTGCTAAAGTTTGTCATGTTTTATCCCAATGTTCCTTACAGGACCTTTGAACCACTTTCTTGCATCTACCTGCCACCAAAGCAGTATCACTCTCAATGTTGCAACCAATGCAACAGGTGCATAATTAAGCGTATTCCATGTAATTGGGTATATTGTTAGCAACAGGAACACTGAACAGGTGTAACATATCCACAAGAATGCTATCAGAAAGAAAGAAAGTGAATATTGAAAAGAAGTTATATACCACTCGTGCAACACTTGTTGTGATTGAAAGGCCCCCAAAGAAGAAAGAACCCCATATAACAAAGAGAAGAATTATTGCACCGATGGAACTATGATACCACCCATGAAATGCATCATATAGAACATGTGTTGGTACAAATGTGCCAATTATTTCATTTTTTGTTTCATATAGGCATTTGAGGTCCTGTACAAGTATGCAGACCAAAGACTGAAACCTAAGATTGGAACCTTTGCCAACTTGTCAAATCTTGTAAAAATATCATAAAATAGTGTACAATATATTGAGATGGGAAGCTTGGAATTTAATAATGACTTAGAATGTGCAATTGTCTAATGTGCTATAATTGCACTTACCTTAATGCTAAAAGTAAGAGCTAATATGTAGGCCCATTCAAAAACTGATATAATTCCTAGGCTCAAGATTATGGAAATTGGACCATTGATTTCTACACCTCTTGTTTCTTCTGTTAGATGTGTTGCAGAATCATAACCATAGAGAGAATACTGACTAACAAGGAAAGAAAGAATTATAGCATATGCCTTGCTATGTATTCCAGTTGAAATAGGAGATGTCTCAAAGTGTGTGAATACATATGATGCAGATTGAGTACTGTGTGCAACCAATGGAAGCATCACAACAATAAATGCTCCTCCAATGACCTACATGCCAATCAATACCAGAAGGAATATGAAAATGCATATTCGAGGAATCAATGGTTGTGTTAGCGATAAAAAATGCACTGGTATTTTTGAGTGTTTTCTCCGTAAGCTCATTTCTAAATTTTTAGAAGAACTGTCTATACCTTCAATTCCCAATTTTAGAAAGTGTTGGCGCTGGTGAAAACTGGTATTTTTGAAAATGTCCTCATTATTCGCCACTTGATTTATCGTTCCCCTAGGTATTTGGCTAGTATCATACTCATTCTCCATGTCAATTTTTCATCAAGCCTTGAATAATGCCTTATTAATCTCTTTTACTTTGATACTATGCCTCTTAACCTGCAATACAAAGACACACATAAAAGTTATTTCCTAGATTTTATGTTTTGGAATAAAATATATATTTTATATTCCCAAAAGAGTTCATTTGTATTTTTAAAAATCCAAAAAACGGCGTGTGCTTATGTATTTTAATCCTAAGTCTAAGCCACATCAGAATCAAGTAAATCAAAGTCTACCAATCTACATGTCAAGCACAGTCAACTCATAAGCCAACACACAAGTCACTAAAGCCATGCAAGTGCCAAACCCGATTCCATTCACTTGTATCATCAAGCTAGTTATTATTATTATTTGCCAAGATTGCAAGTGTCAAAAGATCATGTAGGGTATTCAGGTGAACAAAATTTTAGGAATACAATGTCATTTGCATCAACGACAGGTGTAAAATCGGTGTCTGAAAGAGTGGTAATATGCCGCATACATTGAGCTGCCAGATGCCCAATTAAGATTGCAGGTACCGAAAGATTATGCAGATGGCGTTTTTGATATCCAGTTGCTTGTAAAGTTTAAGGGTGATAAAGAAAACCTATTGAATCTTCATATGGGCAAAAGAAGAACATTCTGGAGGGCGTAGTTCTAGAGGGCATAGTTCTAGAGGGCGTAGTTCTAGAGGTCATAGTTCTAGAGGGCGTAGTTCCATCGACGTAGTTCCAGAGGGCGTAGTTCCAGAGGTCATAGTTCCAGAGGGCGTAGTTCCAGAGGGCGTAGTTCCAGAGGTCATAGTTCCAGAGGCATAGTTCCAAAGGGCGTAGTTTCAGAGAGCGTAGTTCCAGCGGCGTAGTTCCAGAGGGCATAGTTCCAGAGGTCATAGTTCAAGAGGGCGTAGTTCCAGAGGTTATAGTTCCAGAGGGCATAGTTCCAGAGGGAGTAGTTCCATAGGTCGTAGTTCTAGAGGTGTAGTTCCAGAAGGCGTAGTTCCAAAGGTCATAGTTCCAAAGGCATAGTTCCAGAGGGCGTAGTTCCAGAGGTTGTAGTTCCAGAGGTCATTGTTCAAGAGGCATAGTTCCAGAGAGCGTAGTTCCAGCGGCGTAGTTCCAAAGTTCATAGTTCTAGAGGGCATAGTTCCAGAGGTCATAGTTCCAGAGGGCGTAGTTCCATAGGGAATAGTTCCAGAGGTCACAGTTCTAGAGGCGTAGTTCCAGGGGGTGTAGTTCCAGAGGGCGTAGTTCCAGAGGTCATAGTTCCAGAGGGCGAAGCTCCATAGGTGTAGTTCCAGAGGCGTAGTTCCATAGGGCATAGTTCCAAAGGGCGTAGTTCCAAAGGCGTAGTTCCAAAGGGCTTAGTTCTAGAGTGAATAGTTCCAGAGGGCGTAGTTCCAGCAACATAGTTCCAGAGGGCGTAGTTCCAGAGGTCATAGTTCCAGAGGCATAGTTCCAGAGGTCGTAGTTCCAGAGGGCGTAGTTCCAGAGGCGTAGTTCCAGAGGGCGTAGTTCCAGAGGTCGTAGTTCCAAAGGCGTAGTTCCAGAGGGTGTAGTTCCAGAGGGCGTAGTTCCAGAGGGCGTAGTTCTAGAGGCGTAGTTCCAGAGGGTGTAGTTCCAGAGGGCGTAGTTCTAGAGGGCATAATTCGAGAGGTCATAGTTCCAAAGAGCGTAGTTCCAGAGGGCGTAGTTCCAGACGGTGTAGTTCCAAAGGGCGTAGTTCCAGAGGGCGTATTTCCAGAGGGCGTAGTTCCAGCGGTGTAGTTCCAGAGGGCGTAGTTCCAGAGGCCATAGTTCTAGAGGTGTAGTTCTAGAGGGCATAGTTCCAGAGGTCATAGTTCCAGAGAGTGTAGTTCCAGCGGCGTAGTTCCAGAGGTCATAGTTCTAGAGGCGTAGTTCTAGAGGGCGTAGTTTCAGAGGTCATAGTTCCAAAGGGCGTAGTTTCAGCGACGTAGTTCTAGAGGGCATAGTTCCAGAGGCGTAGTTCCAGAGGGCGTAGTTCTAGAGGGCATAGTTCCAGAGGGCATAGTTCCAGAGGGTGTAGTTCTAGAGAGCGTAGTTCTAGCGGCGTAGTTCTAGAGTGCGTGGTTCCAGAGGCCATAGTTAAAGAGGGTGTAGTTCCAGAGGTCATAGTTCCATAGGGCGTAGTTCCAAAGGGAGTAGTTCCAGAGGTCGTAGTTCCAGAGACATAGTTCCAGAGGGCATAGTTCCAAAGGTCATAGTTCCAGAGGCGTAGTTCCAAAGGGCGTAGTTCCAGAGTCGTAGTTCCAGAGGGCATAGTTCCAAAGGGCATAGTTATAGAGGTCATAGTTCCAGAGGCGTAGTTCCAGAGGGCATAGTTCCAGAGGGCGTAGTTCCTTACTCATGGAGACTTTCAACTCTTCAAGCCTCACATTTTGACAAGAACATCAAATTCAAAAATGCAACCCATAATTAGGGTATGCACTAATCATCCCATGACATTTATTGTTACAAACAGATGGATTATTGTACAAGTCATGTAACAATATTCAAATTCTCATTCAAGGAATCTATTGAATTTTAATATCCAAAATCTCATTCAATCGAGGTTGTATGTACCTCCAAAGTAGCAAAGAAGAGCAAACAACACTGATAGATGAAAGTGCCATTGCAGCCCCTGACACCCATGGAGGTAGGCTAATCTTCAAAAAGGGGAAGAAGAGTCCAACTGCCAGTGGTATTGCAAATATATTATAACCCATTGCAAAAATATAACTCAACCCGATCCTAACAAAAGTTTTCTTGGACAAATCAATAGCAGTAATAACA
The DNA here is from genome assembly GCA_010110895.2 of Picea sitchensis. Classification (NCBI taxonomy): domain Eukaryota; kingdom Viridiplantae; phylum Streptophyta; class Pinopsida; order Pinales; family Pinaceae; genus Picea; species Picea sitchensis. The sequence continues at coordinate 21,242 of SNQJ01S0087164.1, read as the reverse complement.
TCTTCCAAATTATTTCTGATTAACACATAGTCAGCAGCTTCAATTGCAATATATGTTCCAACTCCAATTGCCATGCCAACATCTGCAACTGCTAATGCAGGTGAATCATTATTTCCATCTCCAACCATTGCAACCATAGTACCATCCTTTTGAAGAGAACGAATTGCTTTAGCTTTGCCAGCAGGAATGACAATTACAAGTAATTCCCCATGTGGATAAAATCCATAATAATTCCAGGGTTAAGATCGATTTATTATGGTCTTTCCTTTAATGCCCTCCTTTCGTCAGACTCTTCGTCTCTATTATGGGAGCCCTCCCCCACCTCATGGTGAGTCACCATTCTATGCATCTGTAGTTTCCCGCGGTTGATCGTCCGCTTGTGTGCAAAAGAAAAACGCTTGTTGTTAGTCAATATTTATATACATTCATAACCCGCGCATAATTCATATTTTTCACATGCATACACACAATAGGGGTTTTTCATTCTTAACTTCGACTTTTGATTAAGGGGATAAAGATAAAGAGTTACTCCTTTTAATAGTACTTCGAATGGAGTCTTTGCGCAACCCGTTCATGAGCCCAAGCAGGCCAAGTGTTGTAACCATGCTCTGATACCAATTTGTAACACACCCACTATGACATAATGGATTATTTCATCTTTTTCTTTCTTTTTCTTCTCGAGGGATAGAATCCTCGAGTTCCTACGAGGTCTTAGCGCAGGCTAGGTCTTCCTGTCAGAACTTTTCCTAAGCCAATTCCGTCGGTTCTTTCATTGGAAACCCGCCTTGTACAACTCAAGTATCAAGCGTGGGCTTCACCTCCATGTGATCGTCGATTATGACCCCGACCAAGCCAAGTGGTGCCTTCCTCACTTCGCGACTCAGCGATGCACGAGGGTCGAGTCTTTTCAACTTTTCGAACCGCGAACCCGAAACCCTATTCCTATTACACTGATTCAGAATTTCACATTTCGGGACTTCACGACTTGTGAAGGTGAGGGTTTCTGCCCTTTTTACTTCCGGGTGCCGAAACATCAAAATGCAGAAAATTATCCCCGCTAAGCTACTTCAGGATTTCGTGCACTGGGATTTCGCGACTGGCGAAATGCAAGGGAACTTGCCCTTGGGTTTCCCGGGTGCCGAAACGCCAAAACACCAAAATCTATCCACGCTATACCATTTCGGGGTTTCACCTATCGGGATTTCGCCACTGGCGAATACAAGGGAACTTGCCCTTGGGTTTCCCGGGTACCAAAATGCCGAAACACCAAAATCTAATCACGCTATACCATTTCGGGGTTTCACCTATCGGGATTTCGCGACTGACGAATACAAGGGAACTTGCCCTTGGGTTTCTTGGGTACCGAAACTCCGAAACACCCAAATCTAATCACGCTATATTGTTTCGGGGTTTCACCTATTGGGATTTCGCGACTGGCGAATACAAGGGAACTTGCCCTTGGGTTTCCCAGGTACCGAAATGCCGAAACACCAAAATCTCATCACGTTATACCGTTTCGGGGTTTCACCTATCGAGATTTCGCGACTGGCGAATACAAGGGAACTTGCCCTTAGGTTTCCCGGGTGCCAAAATGCTCAAACACCAAAATCTAATCACGCTATACCATTTCGGGGTTTCACCTATCGAGATTTGGCGACTAGCGAATAGAAGGGAACTTTCCCTTGGGTTTCCCGGGTACCGAAACGCCGAAACAACAAAATCTAATCACGCTATACCATTTCGGGGTTTCACCTATCGAGATTTCACGACTGGCGAATACAAGGGAACTTGCCCTTGGGTTTCCCAGGTGCCGAAATTCCGAAACACCAAAATCTAATCACGCTATACCATTTCGGGGTTTCACCTATCGGGATTTCGCGACTGGAGAATACACGGGAACTTGCCCTTGGGTTTCCCGAGTACCGAAACGCCGAAACACCAAATTCTAATCACGCTATACTATTTCGGGGTTTCACCTATCGGGATTTCGCGACTGGCAAATACAAGGGAACTTGCCCTTGGGTTTCCCGGGTGCCAAAACGCCGAAACACCAAAACCTGAGAGACCCACTCTCTCTCGTACAAGGTTTCCCGACTCAAATCACATGACCCTTCAACGTGTTCTTGGGTAATTATCCCTAGGTTTGGTGACCAGACTGAAAAGCCTTCCTAAATCACTAAGCTATGAACTTCTGTGACAGGGATGAAGTAAACTCATGGGTTTACTAAAACGGTAGTCCTTTCAAGGAACTTACTCCGGCTCTAGAATGTGAGGGAACTTTCCCGAAAGGAGGTGCCTTCGGGGAAACTCCAACCAGGGCATCGTGTGAGTCAAGTAAATGGGACAAATCTCCCGAGAACGGACTC
>SNQJ01S0087164.1:0-13243 GCA_010110895.2 Picea sitchensis | reverse complement strand
CTCTGGAACTACGCCCTCTGGAACTACACCCTCTAGAACTACGCCTTTGGAACTACGACCTCTAGAATTACACCCTATGGAACTACTTCTTTGGAACTACGACCTCTGGAACTATGCCCTCTGGAACTATGCCTCTGGAACTATGACCTATGGAACTACACCCTCTAGAACTATGTCGCTGGAACTATGCCCTCTGGAACTATGCGCTTTAGAACTAAGCCCTCTGGAACTACGCCTCTGGAACTACGCCCTTTGGAACTACGCCCTCTGGAACTACGCCTCTGGAACTACGCCTATGGAACTTTGCCCTCTGGAACTATGACCTCTGGAACTACGCCCTCTGGAACTACACCCTCTGGAACTACACCTTTGGAACTATGACCTCTGGAACTACGCCCTCTAGAACTACGCCTCTGGAACTACGCCCTCTGGAACTATGACCTCTGGAACTACGCCCTCTAGAACTATGACCTCTGGAACCATGCCCTCTAGAACTACACCGCTAGAACTACGCTCTCTGGAACTACACCTCTGGAACAATGACCTCTGGAACTACAACCTCTAGAACTACGCCCTTTGGAACTATGCCTTTGGAACTATGACCTCTGGAATTACGCCTTCTGGAACTACACCTCTGGAACTACAACCTATGGAACTACTCCCTCTGGAACTATGCCCTCTGGAACTATGACCTCTGGAACTACGCCCTCTGGAACTATGCCCTCTGGAACTATGCCCTCTGGAACTACGCTACTGGAACTACACTCTCTGAAACTACGCCCTCTGGAACTACGCCTATGGAACTATGACCTCTCGAACTACGCCCTCTGGAACTACCCCGTTGGAACTACGCCCTCTGGAACTATGACCTCTGGAACTATGCCCTCTGGAACTATGTCGTTGGAACTACGCCCTCTAGAACTATGATCTCTAGAACTACGCCCTCTGGAACTATGCCCTCTGGAACTATGCCCTCCAGAATGTTCTTCTTTTGCCCATATGAAGAGTCAATAGGTTTTCTTTATCACCCTTAAACTTTACAAGCAACTGGATATCAAAAACGCCATCTGCACAATCTTTTGGTACCTGCAATCTTAATTGGGCATCTGGCAGCTCAATGTATGTGCCATATTACCACTCTTTCAGACACTAATTTTACACCTGTTGTTGATGCAAATGACACTGTATTCCTAAAACCCTGTTCACCTTAATACCCTACATGATCTTTTGACACTTGCAATCTTGGCAAATAATAATAATAACTAGCTTGATGATACAAGTGAATGGAATCGGGTTTGGCACTTGCATGGCTTTAGTGACTTGTGTGTTGGCTTATGAGTTGACTGTGCTTGACATGTAGATTTGTAGATTTTGATTTACTTGATTGTGATATGGCTTAGACTTAGGATTAAAATACACAAGCACACACCGTTTTTTGGATTTTTAAAAATACAAATTAACTCTTTTGGGAATATAAAATATATATTTTATTCCAAAACATAAAATCTAGGAAATAACTTTTATGTGTGTCTTTGTATTGCAGGTTAAGAGGCATAGTATCAAAGCAAAAGAGATTAATAAGGAATTATTCAAGGCTTGATGAAAAATTGACATGGAGAATGAGTATGATACTAGCCAAATACCTAGGGGAATGATAAATCAAGTGGCGAATAATGAGGACATTTTCAAAAATACCAGTTTTCACCAGCGCCAACACTTTCTAAAATTGGGAATTGGAGGTATAGATAGTTCTTCTAAAAATTTAGAAATGAGCTTACAGAGAAAACACTCAAAAATACCAGTGCATTTTTTATTGCTAACACAACCATTGATTCCTCGAATATGCATTTTCATATTCCTTCTGGTATTGATTGGCATGTAGGTCATTGGAGGAGCATTTATTGTTGTGATGCTTCCATTGGTTGCACATAGTACTCAATCTGCATCATATGTATTCACACACTTTGAGACATCTCCTATTTCAACTGGAATACACAGCAAGGCATATGCTATAATTCTTTCTTTCCTTGTTAGTCAGTATTCTCTCTATGGTTATGATTCTGCAACACATCTAACAGAAGAAACAAGAGGTGCAGAAATCAATGGTCCAATTTTCATACTCTCGAGCCTAGGAATTATATCAGTTTTTGAATGGGCCTACATATTAGCTCTTACTTTTAGCATTAAGGTAAGTACAATTATAGCACATTAGACAATTGCACATTCTAAGTCATTATTAAATTCCAAGCTTCCCATCTCAATATATTGTACATTATTTTATGATATTTTACAAGATTTGACAAGTTGGCAAAGGTTCCAATCTTAGGTTTCAGTCTTTGGTCTGCATACTTGTAACAGGACCTCAAATGCCTATATGATACAAAAAATGAAATAGTTGGCACATTTGTACCAGCACAGATTCTATATGATGCATTTCATGGGCGGTATCATAGTTCCAGCGGTGCAATAATTCCGCACTTTGTTATATGGGGTTCTTTCTTCTTTGGGGGCCTTTCAATCACAACAAGTGTTGCACGAGTGGTATATAACTTCTTTTCAATATTCACTTTCTTTCTTTCTGATAGCATTCTTGTGGATATGTTACACCTCTTCAGTGTTCATGTTGCCAACAATATACCCAATTACATGGAATACGCTTAATTATGCACATGTTGCATTGGTTGCAACATTGGGAGTGATAATGCTTTGGTGGTTGGTAGATGCAAGAAAGTGGTTCAAAGGTCCTGTAAGGAACATTGGGATAAAACATGACAAAGTTTAGCAATGCTAAGGTTAATATTTTGTATTTCTTTCAAAGCTAATTTAGCTCAAGCAGTTTATGATTTCCATTTATTTACATTTCAAGAGTCTGTGATCATGTGACTATCTTAACACTATCCATAAGGCTCTTCTGATGATCTTGTATTCATATTTTGTCCATCAATATATTCCAAAATTTCAGTTCAATCTTTTTCTAGTGGCAGAAGATGTTTCAGCTCAACCAATGCCTGTATAGTGGAATTCTAGGAGTTATTATGGTTCCAAACTTGTCGATATTGCATGATTTATTCTATCCTATCATTTTATTTATCAGTGTATGTTCATAAAGATCCATTCTTTTGTATATTCCCTCATTTAAGGCGGATATTCTGGAGTTCTTGTAGAAAAGTCATTATAAATGATAAAATAAGTCTTAGAATTAAAAAAAAAACTGAATTTATTTCAAAAGAAAGCAACAACACACATCCTGGTCCTTGCTGATCATTCAATTTTGAAGGAAATTCTCAATAAACAAGGGGCCTTAATAGACATATCTTCTATGTATAGTTTATGTGCTTCTTTATAGTTTATGTAAAATAAGTCAAACATCCCAGTTATAGTTTATGTGCTTCTTGAATCAAATAACAGAGTTTGCAGAGTTAGCAAAGGAGTTGTCAGAAATATGTTGTCATGATGCAAGTAAAACCCCCCAAGCAATCAGCTTGACATCCTAACAGATTGAATAGGAAATAATGACACAGACCCCTTAAATATGAACATATGAGTTGGCACATGTCCATGCACATCATATGGAGAGTAGTGTTAGGGAGGAACTTCAAGTGAGGCTTCATTTGCAGACCTGTATAATAGCAGTAGTAATTGTGTGACAACAGCAGAGGAGGCTATTTACCAGCCCATCTTCACTCTTACAACTCAAATAAGAAGGCACACTTTTGGCAGATTTTATTCCAGATCATTTTCTCTTTATGTTCAATAGTTAGTTGACAGAGTTTGCAGCTTGTTTCATCATAGGTTGACTTTGGTGGTGTTTTCCAGTATGAACCTCGATGCCAAATCTGTTTAGTCCTGTCTATGTGGTGCCAGTCATCAAAACAGTAGTCAAGAAGGTGGTTTTGTAATCTGAAAGATAGTTCTTCAGCTCCATGATACCTTTGATGCACCATGCATGTTCAGATCTGATCTGTAGAAGGGTATGTACAGCAAAGTCCAGGACTAATAAAAATAAAAGGAACACCCTGTGTGTGTACTCACGACAAACCACATATTTAAACATATGTGTACTCGTGACAAATCGAGGGTCATGTTTGATATACTGGAGCAGACTAATTTCGTTATCAAAAAACAAGAACTGAATGCAAATGAATTTTTATTTGCAGAGTTCACTTATCCAACTCTTTTTCAAAGGGTCAGACGTCAAAAAGTTCAAATCCCACCCAATTGTTTGTGCTCAATAGATACTCCTATACGTGTTTATATCCAATATTCAAATGAACAGAGCTCATTCCTGTATATAGTGTACAACATAACCATAAACTAAATTTTTCCAGAGACTTCAAATACACAATATCTTAAAAATGTAGATTTATATCCGAATGATGTGATAGGTGCTAACAATAATCTTTCTATTCTGTTCTGAGGTTTATATCAGAGATCAAACAAATTAGAGACAAAATTTGAATCAATCATTCCAATGGCACTAAATAGACTATCCTCGCAATTCCTCTATATCCATGTTAACACCTCTAATATATGACAACTTACTGTACAAAATATAACAGTATTGTTGTCAGTACTCAACAAAGCAATATGAAGCAATAGTGCATTTGTTATTCCACAGGAACCGAATGGCTGCAATCTGATCTAGGGTATAGATTGTCAACTACAAAAATTAATTTTACAGCTGCGCTTGGGTAATGATTAGGAATATTTCTACTCATTCGAAGGCCTTGATCCAGACGAAAACCAGATTTGGACTTCAAAGAATAGTCAATAAAGTGCCTTTCTCTTCGTCCAAGACAAGATGGAAACTGAATGCAAGCTCTACAGAAGGCACCTATGCACCACTTCAGAGCTTCGAACCATAGAAAATATCTTCAACTCCATCACGGGCTCTATAAATGGAAGACTTTCATAACCATCTGTACATTCTCTATTTGTGAAAAAATTGAAAATTAAATGAATCTGACAAACATAAGCACCATTCATGTCTGAATCTTTGCAAGATGCTATGAATTGATTGATAAAAATAATCAGTCACATTTTCCTAGAAACTTCCAGTGTAAACATCTAAAGACGGAGGTGCCAAGGGAGGCACTGCCACAATTGTGTGAACTGATGCTTCTAGGATCTTTGTAGATGATGCCTGAGTTTCACCTTCTCCAACTTTTTCCATTAACTTTGCTTGAAATTTATCCCCATCCTTGTTTTCAACAGTCTGTGCTACAAATGAATTAGTTATGCTCATATTAGACATAGATGACAAAAACTTCTCTTTAGAAATTGATTTCTCAAGAACAACATGCCCAGATGCCAAAGCATTGTTGAAAACACCAGCCTCCTTCAAACCTTGAACTATGACCTGGAACACACACACATTCCATATTATTCCATATTAATACCAAACTATATTCATTTGCCAATAAAACACATTTAAACAAACAATTGGTCAATAGACCCCCTTCTTGTTAGCTTTGAATTCAAACCCTTTTCAGTCCACACTAGACATTTACTAAGTAAAAGAAAGCATGCTCATTCAAGAATCTATTTGTGATTGAATCTCACCATTGGAGCATATATCTGTGTCAATAGACCCTTTCTCATGAGCTTCAAATTCAATTCCTTGTCAGTCCACACTATGCGATCAAGGTACCTATAGAGGAGACAAAACTTCATTAATGTGTGTTTACAAATTCGGATTTAGTGGAGACAAATACAAACACAAACTAAAACTATCAAAATTCCTCAAACTAAGAAATTTTCAATAGCATAGAAACCGAACATACCCAAATTTCCAGATGCAAGAAATGTTTTGTATCACTTGAGGGTTTCAGAAATGCTAAGGCAAAATGCATAATTTCTTTTTGAGCAATATGCCACTGTAGTATTAGCTTGTAATGGGGACCATCACATCATAGATCACAACCACAAGCCAGAGAGGACTCACAAGGTAGGACACTGAAACATAGCCCTGTGAACTACAAAATGTTGAAGAAAGGGCGGCAGGCATTGCCATGTGCCCTGCAAGCCTTGAATAAGATAGGAGTTTTTACCCCACGGCTTTCTCCATTATTTGTGTAGTATGTATAATTTTGTGTGTATGTTTGCTTCGCAGTTTGATGAATAGTTTTCATTGATGTTGGACATTAGAAGCAAGTAATTAAAACCACTGAGCATAAGCACAGTAACTTCATTATTTTGTTTTGCATGAATCTGTAGTATAGATACACTGGTGGTTTTGACCTGCCCACTGGAATATGGATCAGTTTGGCAACAAAACCTTCAAGTTCCTCATTAATTGTGGCCAGGGTACTGGTGATATTGAGGTCTGTGTAGGATCCAGACTCGTGAGAAATTTGCAGAGGGAGGAAAACCACTGCAAGGTCCTTTTGAAAGAACAATAAGACCAAAGAAGACCAAGATGGGTGATCCAGATGCTGAATAAGCCTATGAGGAGGAGCAGGACTTTAAAGATTGCTTTGAATGAATGGAGAAAAATATGGAAGATATTCATATATTGCTGAGACAACTTCTCTATGTTATGCTAAAGACAAACGAGAACAGAGGGACAGAGGAAGACAAGCCAGAAATCTCTAGTTTTCATCAGGATGAGGTAAAAGATGAAAAATCGTGTTAACCCTTATAAAGTTGAAGAAAAGATGAAACTTCCTCTATATGATGGAATTGTAGATATCATCCAACTCAAAATGAGTGGACATGCCTTTTTCACGGTGGGAGGCATATTGCTAGAGATTGCAGAGAGGAAGAGAAGCACTTGTAACAAATTGGGAACAGTTTAAAAGTCAACTCCAAAAACAGTGCTATCCCTTGGGATATGAAAGATCCCAGCAGATTCAATCACATCATCTTCACTAGAAATTGGGATAGAAATTACAAGTATACACTGATGAGCTCAGGTGACAGGCCATTTAGATGAGCAATGCAAAAAACTCATCTAGTATGTTAGTAAAATAGATTGTAGGCCTGCATGATTATTTATAGGATGAGTTGGCATTGTTTGAGGTAAGCACCATTGACAAAGCCAATGTTAAAACTTGAAGCCCTTTATCTGGAGACAACGATAAATAATATTGATGTCAGTGACAGTTCAAAGGCTAATGAATCAACGAGCCAAAGGAGCAACCCTCATAAGAATAAGTATCAGGGGATATGTTTGAGCTAGAAAAAATTGAAGAATTGTTGGAGGCCAGTTCAAAGATTACCTGTGTTTCTTAAAGGACAGAGAAGACTGATCATGAAAAGTCAGAATCTAGGCAAGAGAGCTCTTCCAGATCAAAGTCCAAGAGATGCTTTCAAGAGCAAGTAATCTGGTTTTGGACTTTGTATTTATGCTAAGTTCAACGCAGTGAAGAGCACCTTGAATAAGTCTTGATTTTGCTTTTGTAAAGAATTGATCACCTAAGGGAGGTGTTGTCATGGAAGATGAAGATCAGAAGCATTGAAGTATGATTATTGATTTATGGTCTTATCTAGATTTGCAAGCAATCCAATTTTAGACCCTATATGTATGCTAAATTCTGACTATGGAAAGGCAACCGAATGGGGTTGATTCTAGCAGGTTGGAGTGCTATTTTTTAAGACAAGAAAATAAAATCAAATTTTGGTAAGGAAGGCGCTGCATGACAGTTGTTTTTGGTGTTCTTTTTTGGAGATTATGATATCTTATTTTTTAATAGAACTAAAGCACCCCATTGGAGCTTGATTTAGGTGTTGCATGAGAAGCATTTTCAGAAGGATTGGAGTGATCAAAAGGCATTTTCTGGGAATTATTCTTAGTGTCTGTTTGCAAGTTTAATCTTATCTTATTTTGAGTTGAAGGGTGCCTCTTATCACCATACATGCATGATTTATCTGAGCTATCTTTGGTCTACTTCAACACCTAACTGGAGGAGTTTAATTTTGGTTGTCTCCTCTATTTATAGCACACTTATCTCTTATTTTGTGGTGCAACTTTGAGTAAACATGAGCCCACTCTTTGAAAACTTTTTCAACACTCAGAATATGTTATTTTGGATGAAGATAGAGAACCCAGCCTAGGGGCAACTTTCTTCTTTCTTTTGTGGACATTCATTCTTAGATGGTTTTAGTGCTTTGTGGAGGCTGTTATTGGCAGCATGACAAACTTATCTTCAGTGGTGATCAAGGAGTCTATTCATGGCCAATCTAGATAGTTTTGTGCTTTCTTTGAGGAGGATTCATTCATCTAGCTTGGGAGCCTAGCCTTGGGTTATTTTTAGACTATTTTTAGGATTATGCTTTGCTTGTGTGATATGGATATGCATGGCCTCCATATTTAGATTAGGGTTTTTAGATATAGGTCAATCCTCAAGAATAAAAAGAGGAGAAGGTCAAAGGAGCATACCATCGGTGTCTTGAGTTTTAAATTTTCTTTATTTCCTTTCTCCTATTCTTCCACTTGAGTGTTAGAGTCTTCAACTTGCTATCAAGTTCTTGAGTTCATCGTATTTCTCATTGAATTCATCTTCAAGTGGTGTGAGGAGATAGGAGTTACAAGGCTTGGTCTTTGGATCCTTTGGATTCCTGAGAATGTGATGCCAATATGAGTTTATCAGAATTATATACTTGCTAATCATCTGATTAATACATAAAGGATCAACCTCTTTGGCGTAGGCATATTCAAGTATCTTGGTGGTGTAATAATTTTATCTTGTGATAGCTCTTTGCTTTAATATTCTAATTCAAAAGATATTTTGATCGCAAGATCCGCTTGCCTTGCTAGTATTCTTTCCTTTCATACTCCATTCCCTACAAAGTACAAACTATGGCACCTATCATTTAAATTAGTGTTTGCCTAAGACTCTATTTTTTATTTTGATGAATTAAACCACTGTTTTAGAGGTTAAAACTTGCAGAGCTGCAAGTATCCCTTGAAAATTCAAGAAGATTGTTCGTTGTTTCAAAGTCAAAGACTGCAGATTTTCGAAGCATGCTGCAGATTTTAGTGTTCTTTAGTTGTGTTTTTGGAGTGTCTTCATCGCAGATTTGCAGACTTTGATGGCAGACCAACAAGCTTTTGTTGCAGATTTGAAGTGCTTAATTTGTTGATTTTAGGGGGAAGGGAGACCCCTCTTGGACTAGCACACACTAGTCCAGAAGTGAAAGAGTATTGGTGGCATAAGTACTTTCTGTAATTGATCACACAATGACTCCTTTCAAAGGACAATTTAAAGTGATAACATGCATACCTCTCTAGAATAGTACATCTTGGTGTCTTATTGCTTCATTTTTTTAAGGTCTAAGCAGTGACCTTCCTAGGTATAAGACTCAAAGTTATAGAAAAATATAGTCACAAATTGGTCCCAAGTGGTTATTTCCAATTGACCATCTGCATACCACTCATGTTTAAATATTTTCCACCAATCAAACAGTCTGATCAATGTGTAAGGTGCCAAATTGAGTTTTTTGATAATGCTCCATACAATTTAATAAAAAAAGTGCAATTTACCTATCCCACAACCCTTACTTTAATATCTTTTTTCACTCCATCAGGATTAGGAATGGAAGCCTTCTCAAGTAACCTTTGATTGATGCCATTACCTTCTTGCTCCTCTTGGTTACCTCAGTTCTCACAATTGCCCCTTGGGTAGTTCACACAATGCCACAAATGTTGGTCTCCACTCTTGTCGGGTAAATTCTTATATTTTCTGGATTGCAATCTTGATTCCATGTATCTCCCGAATAATGCAAAATAAGACACAAAAATAATATTATTATACATAACTGCAAGTATATTGTCTATTTCATTATATCGTCATTATTTTCCATTCAAATTTCCAAACTTTTGTCTAAGGACATAACTATAAGAGATATCGTTCCTCTCCATTGTTCATGAACTTTATCTCGCTTTAGCAAATCTACTGCATGTGCATTATAATACCTTTAGACCATCCCTACTATATTAATGTACTTTATTGCACTCTACTTGTCGTGTGCATAAGTGAATCTAGATTGGATGCACCTAACCACTCCTTCGCAAGGCACACTATAAAATTTTCTATTTTCGACTGTCCCATCGACTACTTTTGATATTGAGGTTGTTGCTATAATTTCTTTGCACTTTCTTTCAGAAATCTGGATTTTCTTTTAGAAACAGGCAATAGATTTACACATTTAATTCAATGAATCAACTCACTGGCTCAAAAATAGTATTACAATTTATAATTTTGATTTTTCCTTTGGAATGTGATATGCAACTTTCAAATTATTGCAGTATAATCTCTTCGAGAATGTAAAAAAGAATGTCTTACTATGTTTCTGAAACATATTTTACAATCCCATTTTTTTTACTTTTTAGCATTGAAATGTTTTTCATTTAGTAGACATGGCATCACACAGACCTGTACTTGAATCACAAAACCCATCTTTGTCAAGTAATGTTTTAGGTGGTGCACTCAACAGTGGAGCAGATGGTGTCCCATATGCATTGCGACAACTATTTCCACAGCCCAAACTCTTCCTCGTGCTTATACCTGTTATAGGATTAGTTTCACTTGTTGAGACTGAAAAATGAGAAGCACCAATTCTTGTTTTGTATTACAACTTATTTGTTTCCAAATCTCACAACACCATTTTAAAACACGCTACGCTTTCAATGGAAATTGATAAGGTAAAAATCAAATAGTAATGAAGGTTTAAAACTAAAAATAATATCGATCCTTTCAAAAGTATCGATCCTTAAATTTTCCATGGAGACGATCAAGAAATTCAAATAATCGGTGGAATAGACTTAACAAGGCCACAAATCATTTCTAAAAGCCCATTTGAATCCCAAAATTGGTCTAAGACAATGAGATATTCATGTGAATTCAATAAAACTGGCATACATTTAAAGCAACATTTAACCTCCACAAGAGAATTATCCTTACAATATTAAAGGCAATCAGGCAACAGTGATCAAACGTTGCCTAAAGACAGTCATTTCCAAGAAAGCGTATTTCCAAATAGATGATCCCAATAATCCAAGACACAATACAATTAACATTCCTCAACCCAACCATCATAACACTAAAGGGAAAAACTGTATGGTGAGGCTACCAGTCTAACAAATACCACTTTATCATTAATCGGTGAGTGCTTGTCCTTAGGAGCTTCATTTCTAGAAGCCTATGTCTCACAACTAATTTAGTAACTGTGCTTAGAGATATTGCTCATTGTGATTGATCTAGACACACATAATGTTTGTAATAAATGTCAGATTTGTATGCAAGAGTATTATGCTTCATATATGAAGGTAGGGCAACTGCATCGTGATGCACATGTGATCTGCCAAAATGGAACTAGGTAGAGTTGCACTTGTCAACTCATTCCAGACCAGGCATATAAATTGTTGTTGTGGAGCAAACCCTATCAATTGCGGAAGGAGAGAGTGATCCCTAAAGTAAACAAGTTATAGAAAAGGGCAATTAAATACCAAGCAGATTAACTTCATTTACCCATTATACATCAACAACAAAACACAATATACATCAGGAGATACAAAGACAGAGTTATGTAACTGGATAAAACTCTCAGATAAGATATGCTAAGATAATTTTATTAATGTCCAACAAATGACCACTAAAGTAGGTCAATGGGACTATAACATACATCCAATATCATAAATTACAATGTGAGAGTGCAAAAGAAACTCCCAAAATGATGCTAAAATTAGAAAATCTAAGCTCCTAAATATCATCTAAACATCTAGCTAATAACTAATAAGGCTAACAAAGCTTAAGGAGTATGAGTACCCAAAAAGGTGAAAAAAGATATAGTAAAAGAAGGCAACACTCAATGCTGAAACAAAGACTGATCTACATGAGATGACATCAAGAAGTGTCTAACATGGTTGGCAAGGACAGGTGTAGAGACCATGACTCCCCCCATCAGAGCCAACCCACACTTGATCTAAATCTACACACATTCTCAACATACTCTTAATGATACCATGTTTCCATTACCAATACAGTAAAATGAGCCTGCAGCCAACCCCCATAGAGGCTGTTATCTTGAGAACTAAAGGCTAGGATATTGAGAACTAAAGAAACACCAAACATATCCAGATAACTACCTCCCTTATATTGGAGGAGAAAAAAGCAAGCTCCAATGACAATGTTAACATTAATATATTATGTGTTAAATGGCTATGTTTGTAATAAAATGATAGTAATATAACATGACATTAAAGATTATGTTAACAATCAATGCCAAGGTTAGTTAGGTGGTTAGACATTAGACCACCATAATAGCCTTAATGCATTATAATTGATGTAATGTATGATAAGATAGGTAAAAGAGTGAAACACATATAGGTGTGCACATGTAGCCTACCTCGGGCTACCCCTGTGATGTATAACTGCAACATGAAACATTATTAGTAATATATGACATGTATTATTCTCTCCACTATATCTTGTATTTATTTTTATGTGAACTTGCAGTTTCTATACCTTTTACTCATCATTGCAGCATAATTTTTTAGCATTAAATATGAGTGTTTCTCATGTCCCATAGTTTAATACTATTTTCCTCTATAATGAATTACAAATGACCTGAATAATGTATGAGCTGCATTTTTTATTTCAGACCTAAATAAGATGGATAAGAAAATTATATTAATGTTCATGATTGACCAAAAAAAGAGGTCAGTGGGACTCGAAAGAACAATTGAGTAGTGACAAACTATGGGAGTGTCTAAGAAGTGTTCTCTATTTTTGGATGTGATTCTTTGATCAAGGTGGAGTGATAATGTATGCTATCTCAAGCAAAGGTGGCAAAGCACCTAGCAGCAGATGAGATTTTTTATCAAGAATCTGAGCTAGGAAACAAGGTATCTAGTGAATATGTGGTAGAGCATTTTGATGCAGAGCACATGGAAGATACAATTAAAATATGTTGTGCACAAACAATGCTAACTATGCATGCGCTACACAATTGACCTCTATTATGTAGCGCAATTTTCTAGCAGGAGAAAAGGCTTGCTACAGTTAGGGTTGAAGCAGTTTTGACAAAGGACATCTTCAAAGGCACCCTATGAAATCATACTTGATACTTGAAGAAACAATTTCTTGATTCTGCTCTTAGTGTTGTAAAGCATGTCAAGTTTGAAATCCATGTCAGATTAAGAGATAATAAACATGGTGAGAAATGGTGAGATCGGGCCTATGAGAATTCCAAATTTTTGTAGTGGACCCAAAATCTTTTTTTTGGTTAGTTGGGTGCAATG
>SNQJ01S0087163.1:13078-33809 GCA_010110895.2 Picea sitchensis | reverse complement strand
CTCCAGGTGAAGATATCACAAAACTCTTTGAAAAGGGATGTGTATGTGGTGATTTCGTTAGAAGAACATGAAGCTCTGATATGGACATTTTTGACAATCCCAGGTTTGACGGATATGTCGAGGGGAATAGTGGGCAAGATATTGCTTAAGTTCCCTTCAGAAAACACATCATGTGCAGACTCGGGAACGGTTGAGATGACGAAAATGATCGACGGGGTCGAGATCCGTTGGTAGTTCTCAATGGTATGTTTCTCCAGAAAGAGGATGGAATGATGATGTCCATCGTCCCAAGGGGTTTCTTCCATGACAGACATGATCATCTCATCCATGGGAAAAATGACACGGAAGGGATCAAGAGACAACTCACCAAGAGAGGGGGTAGAAGGTGTTTCCGATTGAATGGCCTGATAGGTGGATTCGACCGAGTTTAACGACATTTTGTTGCCGTAACGAAGATAATCTCCAGGATCAGGTACTATCCATGGGTCGTGAGACACAGGAAGTTCATGAATCAAGGTAGAGATCATGTTGATTGAAGCAACGGACGAGTGTGGAACATCGGGCGGTGGAATGGGGAAAGTACCCATTAACGAAGAGTCTTTGAGAACGCCTACACTAACGTTCTCATAACCCGATGGGGTTTTAGCGATGAACGATATGTTTGCAGTACAGGTGTCGGAGTTAAAGAAGGCTAATTGGTCGACAGTGACTAACTTCCCTTGATGTGGGAAACGTACCACATGGAAAAGGGTTGACACAATTGTGTGCATGGAATCGATCTAGCTGTGGCCAAGCAGAAGATTGTAATCAAGGGGAGCGTCAAAGACTTCCACTTCGACTTGGACCGTTTTTCCTTCTAACCTGATGGGCAACGAAGGAAGGACACTGTAGGGCTTAAAACTGGAGTCGTTGAAGGGTTTAAGAGTGTTCTGGGATTTGTTCAAAGAGGGAGAGCTAATGGCTTTCCAGCAAGCAAGAGACATGACACATGTCGAGGCACTCTCATCAATAACGGTTCGGCAAATATTTTTGTCAGAAACAATCACTTGGATCTGGAATGCGAGTTGAGGGAGTAACCTTGGAATGTGATCTTCCAAGTCAAAAATTATTAAATTCGTATCCGTCGGATCGATTCCACCGATAGCTTTCAATAGTGCCTTCCGTTGTGCTGGAAAAATTTGAAGGACTTCGAGGGCTGACATCATAGAAGGTTCTTAGGCCAGATCTTCAACAATGTTGTAGTTCTGGGCAGCACGAGCATGAGGATTGAAAGTCGATTTCTGAAACGACACCCTTTGGGGGGGTCGAAGAACTGTTTCAAGGCTCGGTCGTTCGAGATGTAGAGGACCATTGGTAGGTGGAGTCTTAGGAGAGGGTTGTACCAATGAAGGAGGTAGGTCATCAACCTTCTCTTTAGAGGGAGAATAATCTTTGGCTCGAGTGGTGAGTGCAATGTTGTTCTACTTTGAATCGCCAGTACACATCAATACATAGGATGTAGTAGAAGATGAGGGTTGTTCATGAATGAACAACTGAGCCTGTTGTTGAGACGGGAAGGGTTGTGACAAAACGACCGGAGCAGGTGGTTTTGGAGCCCCTTGAAGGAACTTAGTGACCTCGGCGCGTCGTGGACAATCCTTCGTGTAGTGATCATCACCACATATAAGACAAGGGTATTGAGGTTTGCGTTTATCCCGATCATCAACAGGTGTAGTTTTGGTTTGCTCAGCTTGAGAAGTATTTTTTTCCTCCTTATTCTTACCCCTTCCCTTTTTGGATTTGTTTTTACCGACTGGGGTAGATTGAACTCCATTTACCTCAGAAGTCTTGCTGGTGGGAGAGGCAAGAGATGGAGCATTTTGAACATTAGAAGAAGTAGGTTTGGGGTTGGTACTTGACGTGGAATGTGGTTGGGCCTGGAAAGTGCCAATCACACTATTGGTAGCATGAGAAGCAGCTGGAGTAGTTGAAGTGGCGGAAGTGGAAGGATGAGGTAAGTCAGGTAGTAAATCGTAAAGGGTACCTGTTTGTGAGTAAACGAGGTCAAGGTATTGAGCACAACTTATGGCCTGCTCTTCCATGACTACTCCACCCATGGCGATGTCACGACCGATGTCATTCACAAATGATTTGGTGAACCACTCTGCCAGCAACTGATCGAGGAGTTCGAGTTTGATGAGACGTCGTCTCCGTCGCCACTCATGAATGTGATCGGATATATGAGTGGCTTTGTTTTGTTTGAAAAAACTAAAAATCTCGGTCCCCATTTTATAACGAATCGGTAACTGGTAGTGTGTAAGGAAAGCCATAGCTAGGGTGTTGAAGTCAGCAAAGAAACCTTGTGGTAATTCTATATACCACTTCGCAGCAGAACCTGTGAGGGTTCGTTGAAAAAGACGTAAACGAATAGAGTCATCCATCAACGAGTTGGATGAACACCAGAGGTGAAAAGTCATGATGTGATTGTTCGGGTCCTCTCCTGCTTTGTTGTCAAATTTAGGGATGTCTAATGGTAGCTTGGCTGGTATAGCAGGCCATTGGGGAGAGTGACGAATTGGATCATTTAAAATCCTTGACAAATCCAAAAGATCCAAAGTGGCCAAAAAGGGTAACTGTCGATTCACCTGCGGGTACTGGTGGCTTTGGGGAGGAAGCCCCGTCGGCAAACCAGTAGGACCATAAGCAGTCTACATATAATGTGAAGACCCAGGCAGATTCGGTGGTGGTTGGAGAGGATAGTAGCCCATGGGATTGTACCCTGGAATAGGGATGTGATTTTGAGCATTCGAGCCCCAAATGGGATTGAATATACCTGGATATGGTTGGCCTATACTAGGGGATATCATAGATGTAGTCGGAAACTGCTGCCCCCCAGTCGCTTGAGGAGGATGTTGTATTAGATGATTCCAATACTGGGCCAAGGATGGAGGTATGTTTTGTCCATAAGGTGGGGTCGGTCCGCCTATCGAAGGTGGTGTTCAAATTGGGGGCAGTGTTCCAATTGGGGGTTGTGTTCCAATTTGGATTTGCGTTCCAATAGGAATTTTCCCGCTGAGAGGGGGTTGAGTCATACCACCTTGGTGAAATTGTCCACCGACGGGAATCTGGTAATTTGGTGTGAATGATGGAATAGTGCCACTAGGATTAAGACGGACAGTAGAGGACGATAAAGGTCCTCCAAAAGGAAATTGAGGGAGTGTCGGAATAAAATCGGGAAGAGAGTGCCCAGAAGAAGAGGGACCACCAGGAGAGTCGGATGGGGTTTGCGTAGGAGTGGGAATGGAAACATTCAATGCACATTATCTAGGTGGTAGTGTTGGGTGACACTGGGCGTTCACAGTGTGCTGATGGGGGTGAGACTAACCATGGTAATCCCGGTGTGAACACTCGTAGTATCTGTATGATAGGCCATTTCTATAGGGATGGTCAAGATGTGGTCAGATCGTGGGGCGTCCGTACCAGGAAAATAATAGGCAATAGTAAACGGTACTGTCTCTGGGCTAGAGATTTCAGAAATCACAGGTGAGATGATTTTGGAAATCATAGGTGAGCCTGGACCAAAAAGGTCCATCGAAAAACACTCATAGACCAAAAAGGATCTTGGCCTTCTATGCCTGGTGATCCAGAATCGGATCCAGAAGCCTGACAGGGTTTAAAAATGCTCAAAAATGAAAGTGCTCGGAATGCGACGAAACTAGCGTCATTGCGTC
This sequence comes from Picea sitchensis, assembly GCA_010110895.2. NCBI lineage: Eukaryota > Viridiplantae > Streptophyta > Pinopsida > Pinales > Pinaceae > Picea > Picea sitchensis. The sequence continues at coordinate 30,099 of SNQJ01S0087163.1, read as the reverse complement.
CATCTCGTCTTCCTGATTCCGACGGTATATTTTCTTCGTCAAACGGGCTCCGTATGAGCAAGATATCGCGTTATGTCCAAAAAGCTAAACAGGCAAAAAAAGGGGATGATTGTACAGTCCGTACAGTGCCATTTGGCATGATGACTGTACAGGTTGTACGGCCGTACAACTGACGTGGCAACCCTGGGAGGCGACATGTGGCAGCTCTAGGAAGCGACAAGTGGCAGGCTGATTTGGCGTACGGGAAAACAATTGGACCAATCCTTGGGTGACACGTGTCACCACTGTAAGGGTGACACGTAGCACGGGATGATGTCAGTAGGTACGGTGGCAGGTTGACGTGGCAGACATGTGGCAGGATGATAGGGTAGTACGGTGACACATGGTAGACATGTGGGGCATCCAACGATTGACACTTGGCATGTTTTGGTTGGTTGTTGGTGTGCCACGTGGCCTAGTCATGGCCTGCCACGTGGAACCCTGTGGTTGGCTAATGGTTTTATGTAAAATTTTGTATGGTTTCGGCGTGGGTCGAACCCGTGACCTCCTCTCTGGGGCAATGGACTGGCAGGGTTGGGCTAACCGGCTGCCCTATGGGTATGACTTAATAGTTATATGGCATAAATATTATTTAAATTTAATTCAAAGTTTATGCGGCAGGGGAAAGGGCCGGGGCTTAGCCCCAGCCCTCAGCATATGACCACAGTTTGACAAATCACATGACCACAGTGGGAGGTAACATGGCGGGACTATTGGCGGATAGGGTAAGCCCCCGAATCCCGAGAGGATCCCACAGGACCAGGGCTACAACCACATAAAATCATGCGGTTATATAACTGTTAGCCATGGGCCTATGCAAATGCCAAAGAACCAGGAGCTGGAGCACGAGGAAAGGGTCAGCGCATAGCCCGAGGGGCTAGCGCTCAGCCACATGGCCAATATGACCAAGGAAAATGGGGCGTGTGCCCAGACCTAGGGGCTTATGCCCGATTTTATTCATTTTTGGGTTTTTGTTATAAATTTTTTATTTTTCCAATGATATTATGCCTGTTATTATTGGATTTTCTCCATTTTTGGGAGATATTGGGCATTTTTTGAGCCCAAATTTTGGGAGGAAGTTGGAGATGAACAACCAACTTCAAATCTATATAAACTAGGTCTGTTTGAGGCCATGGAGGAAAGTCAAGGATGGAAAAGAGCAGAGTTATGCTGAAGAGAAGCCAAGCCAAAGCCATTTTTATGCAGGGAAGCTATTGAGGAGCAGACACTGTTGGACCATTTTTGGGAGCTCCGGACGTCTGTTTTGCGTGCCATTTTATTTGCAGGGTTCTTGAGATCTGGAAGAACATGAACAGGTCAGTCTTGTAGCCAATTGGCACTGCAGTGATGTACTTTTGAGATTTTGAACAGAAATAAAGAAGCCTCCCCCACAGAGACAAAGGCCCGGAGACGTAGGCAAAGTTGTGCCAAACTTCATTATCAATCTATGTGTTATGGTTTGCTGTCTATTATTTCAGTTCAGATCTGCATATGTGTATATGGATATCATAATTCCTCTTCTTTCCTCATTCTTTCTCTAAGTTTCTCAAATGGTTAATTAACACATGCAAAATTAAAACTAAACCATAGTCATTAAAAGATCCTACGGATCACCTGGAAAGGGTCCAACCGGTGATCCAGAAGACACAACAACTAAGTCTCCAGAATAATTCAATCACATAAACGGTCGCTCAGAATCATGGTGAAGTCGAAAGTCCTCTCAAGTATTGGTAATTCGGAAATGTTCTAGAGAGTCAGTTCATTCCACTTGTGGCGTGGGGACGGCTTGGACTTCACTCTGCTGAGGAGAGCCCTCAGGTGAACTTGTAGGCAGGGGTTGAGAACCTTCCAGATGCTCTGGAGATAAACCCTGCATTCTACGTGAACGACGTAGAGGAGCTATTATGAACGAGTGACAAACTTACGAATAAAATCGTATGGTCAACTTGGGTAAACAAACAGAACATGCTAGTAAACAAAATCTAGGAACAATACCAAGCAAACAAGACCTTCTAATTCTGAAGTTACTAGTTGGTGATGAAATCCAACGTCGCAACAACGAGATGAGAAGGGGATGGGCTAGGGTGGAAAAGTTACGCTGGTGACCTGCTTAACGGACTTACACCCTGGTGCAAGCTCCCACAAATAATCGTGGGTATACCCTCCAAGGATCCCGAGTGAGTTTGGCCAATGTCGATTCCAGGTACCTTGAAGACTTTCCCCTTCACAGTCACCTTCTGTAAGACCCTAGAAAGATAGGCAACTAAGGTTACCACTGACAATAATAAATCCTAGGGGGACAGTCGACAGTCTGATCCACACGCAAGGGCAGGGTATCTAGCCCGAAATCAACTCAAAAGGATTCCACTCATCATTGTGGGTATACCTCCAAGTGATCCCTGTAATACATGCAATCTCTACACTGATATCAACAAAGTAGGGTGAGTAACTCTGTCAATATCAATGTGACCTCGTGTTTGACCCTTGTGTGAGAAGGGCTTCCCAGGACAAGATGTTGTAAATGGAATTTGAGACTCCTTAACACAAGATGTTATTGTGTGGTTTGTGCTTTGGAGAGTGTATCTCTCTTCCTATTCCAAAGCGCTAGCCTAGCTAAATGTTGGTGTAATAGATCCCTAGAAAAGAGTTACTAGGTAAATTTTACGATTGCGAAGTGTTATTAAGGGTTGTTGTTACTCAAAGGAAGCGGAGATGAAACTGATGTTGTATGAGACTCTAACCCAACGATGCATGGATAAGAATGAAATATATCAATTTTTGTTCAATGAATCCTATGTACGGGAGGGAAAGAGAAATTTTCCGGATCAACTGTGAACTACATTACACAATTTCCTTTAAAATGCAATTGCAACGAATCATGCAAAAATAACAATTCTCTATTGTTTCTTTTTCAATAATTTCAACAATTGATTTTCAATACTTTCGAAGAAAAAAATGATTTTGAAAGAAAATCGTTGTTCACTTTTCAAAAAGGACCTACACCATGATGGTGAGAGTGAAGAAAACCAAAAACTAACAAGCAAGCAATAGACAAAACCCAAACCAATCTTTCAATGGAAACAAAAATAACAAGCAGACGAAACTAGTCTTTTCAATTGCATGAGAAAAATGATCTTTCAAATAATGAACAAATGATAAATACAAAGAAGCTCAACTTTCAACCGATTGTTGGTTCTTAACTAAACAATCACACTCAAATTCCAAAATCAGAGAGTATAGCTTTGTAGAGAAAAGTCAAGAAAAAGTGACAGGAAGAGCCTTTGATTTCCTAAAACTGTTCGTGCACAAAAACGAAGACAAGAAAACATCAAACAGTGGTCCAAGAAGCTCTTTTCAGGCACCAATACTGATCTGGGCAGCTGATCATGCAAAAACTTCAAATCCAAAAATTTGAAAAGAGGGTTCGCAGGCTAACAGTATTACACAGTGCGAGAATGGGTCATTCTCCCAGGCCAGCTTTGAGCAGAGTGCGAGAACCTCGCACTAGACCTAAAAGAAGGGTGCGAACTCCATCTATTCTCGCAGGCCACTGTGGAGTGTAGTGCAAGAATGTCTGAAAATAAGAAAATTTTTGGAAAAGGACAAAAAATTTGAAGAGGCCTATGGACCCATAGGGTCTATTAGGGTATCTTGAAGACTCAGAGATTGATATGAATGGAGAAAGGTAAGGCAAGAGCAAATGGCCAAGGAAAAATACCAAAAACCACAAAGAAAATGGGTTATCTCCCCAGTGGAGTCGCCAATTTTGTTATCAGACTAATCGGTAGGTGCAGACACTAACAGATATCCCTAGATCCACCTAGATCTAGAACAAACAGAACATGACATGACTCTTTCCCTAAGTTATGACCATTGAATTAGCTAGTAGGGAGGAACAAGTAACATACCTTTGTATCGCTTCCTAGGGTCTTTGTTGCTCCCGCTTCACTCCAGTTCTCTCGTGAGGTCAAGACCAAGACAACACAAACCAACCAAAGTGAAGATAGAAAACTATATTCAACTGTCAACTTATGTGTATGATCAAGTAATTACACAATAAAGTGAGAATGACTTTATGGGAAAAGGACATGCCACTGTATCATATTAATCGAAATTAGAAGATACAACTTGATCGCCTTGATGTCGCAAGCTTCCTTTCGGTGGCTCTTGGCTCCAACACACACACACTTGCTCAATCCTTGTATGAAGAAGATCAAATCCTCTTGATAGACTTGCTAGAGTCTCCAAGCTCCTGTTCAAGCTAGGTCCTTTACAAAATTCTTTCACCAATTCTCCAATGAATCTTTCTTAACCTTTTCCATGAGAATTCCATCAATATATAGAAGAGAATGAGATGGTTACTTGGATAAGAATGATCCCACAATATCAGGGAAACCAGTAAAAGGATAACCATTTGAATGCCAACCCATTCTTCTAGAAGATTCCCTTCTAGAACCATCGAGACTTCATCTTTTTCCAAGCTTTAGAACAAGTTTGCACCCTAGCTATGTAGCACAGTACGAGAAGTTTGCACCCTAGCTGAAGGCAGCCTGCAAGAATGTGTCATTCTCGCACCCTAGGATATTAGCAACCTGTGAACTCTCTTCAAAAGTATGTTTTCTGGGAAGAGATGAATGTCACTTTTTTAAGGAGAAAGTTATTATGAGGAGCCTGAGTAGACCATCATCAATACACCATTAGGATTGACCAAAATCATGGGTAACAGGCTCTCTCATTTCACATCACACTTGAGCATATTGAATATCTATAGGTGACTAAGGTAACCAAAGGATATCTAAGCTGAATTTCAGAGGGAAGGTGAGGAAACGAAGGCCAAAATTCAAGGGAGGATAAAGTCTTTTGATGATGCTTTCTAAGATATGTTATTTACAGGTCATCTCACCATTTTCACAATAAAAAAAATTCTAGAATGATTCATACCATGAAAGTGATAGGCCATTAAGGAAACATATCCAAGTATTTGTGGTAAAAAATTTAGCTTGTGCTTCATTGTATTTTTGGATTTACACTCTGTGGAAAATATGGTTTGTGGTTAGTCCTAAAACTAGTCTAAAAAGGGTGCGTTGGGTAAAAACATCATAACTTCTTCATAACAAATCGAAATTCAGTGAGACAAAATTTCTTGGTTAGAGTACAGTCTTTAGTATTTTTTGTAACATTTTTAGATCCATTCAACAAATATTCTGCGTAGGGCACACTCTAAAATATCGCTCTCTAGAATAAGCCATAATTGAGAAAGGTATGTCATTTTTGCTATAACCCCTTTTCTAAGAGATTCCAGGTAGTGCCACCTAGAGGAATTGCATAAAACAAACTGAAGAAAATTGTGTACTATTTTCAGATCTTTATTCATTACAGGTACATAGTTATGATTATTTCAAGTTAGGGTTGTTGACTAATCCCAAACTAGTCATGTGAGACTAAAGAAAAGGTTGATGAAAATGCTAGTCTCTTGTTGTGAAAGTTAAGGAAGGTTTGTAGTTATGTCATCAGATACACCAGATCCATTACAAAGTTACAAATAATATTTTGATGATGAAATTGATGAGGGATTTTGGTTAAGGTACATGTTGGGTACATAGTTGAGACAAGTAGTTGATGAGTTGGCACATACATGAGGTGTATAGTTGACGATGTTGGTAAATTTTGATGAGTCATAGTTGATGAGTAGTTGACACATGATTGGTACATACTTGGTACATGGTTGGATGCACTTGCTTATGGTACAGATTGATTACAAGTTGTTTTCGTATAGGTTGGTGCATGGTTGATGCACTTGTTTATGGTACATGTTGATTACAGGTTGAGGTACAAGTTGATGTATGGTTGATGCATGGTTCAGGTTTATTGGTACAGGTTTACATTGGTATATCTCACAGTGATAGTGTGACAGTGTTTCCATCATTCTAATCCTACCTCAGGGCGCTTGGACGGGGCAAGGATAGGTTGTTGTAGCCACCTTCCGGTTGTAGCCGGAGAACATAGGGGGTTGTATTCTCCTTCTAGTTGTAGCCAGAGAATAGGGGAGTTGGATATTCCCTCAGGTTTTAGCCTGAGAAACAAGGGGGTTGGAGCCTCCTTCTAGTTGCAGCTGGAAAACAAAGGAATTTGGTGCTTCCAATGAATGTAATTCTTCAAGACATATAACAAAAATCATTCTGTGGTTTTCTCCCGCTTTGGGTTTCCACGTAAAAAACTGGTGTATTGTGTATGTGTATGATTTATCATTTGTTCATTGCTTATTTACTCTACAGTTATTGGATGATAATGCTACATTGATATAACACTTGGATTATATGGTTAAAAAGGATTAAATTTCTCTATTATTGATTCAGGCCCCTCTTAGTAATCCAACAATTGGTATAAGAGCAGGTTCCTTCATAAATCAATTTAACCATTGAAAGGTAGATCGTGGAGAGAAAAAACTTGTATAAAAATGGAATACCACAGTTCAATGGACATAAGTATGCATTTTGGAGCATAAGGATGAAAAAATGTATATACAGGTACAAGGATTTGAAATTTGGCAATCAATTGTAGATGGATACACAACACCAGTAGTTTTGCCAACAAACGACAAAGCAGTGAAACTCGGTCAGAATAATTCCAAAGCCAAAAACTCACTTATGAATGGTCTTAGTGAAACAGTATTCACCAAAGTTACACATTGTAAATCCGCTAAAGAGAGTTGGGACAAACTTCAAAATATTTATGAAGGAGATTCAAAAGTCAAAGAAACAAAGCTTCAAATTTACAGAGGTCAGTTCAAACAACTTAATATGAAGGAAGATGAGGATATTGCAGCTTAATTTTTATGAGTTGATGAAACAATAAAAGCAATCATAGGATTGGGAGAATAAATCAAAGAATCTGTAATTGTTCAAAAAGTAGTAAGATCTCGTCCTATGAGATTTGACCCTAAGATATTAGCATTAGAAGAAAGATCGGATCTAAACTCAATAAGAATGGATGAATTAAATGGAATCTTCATGGAATATGAAATGACAACTGAATAGGAAAATACAGATATAAAACAAACAACCTTCAAATCATCCAAAAATTCAAATCAAAAGGGAAGGCAAAAAGAAGAACATAGCAGCAACAGTGACGTCTCAGAAGATGATGAAGAAGTGGCCAACTTTGTCAAAAGACTAAACAAGGGAACCAATGATAGGTATAGAGGTAATATTCCTTTAATTTGTTTTAATTGTGATGGTATTGGTCATTTTGCTAACAAATGTCCTTATAAGAAAAAGAGAAATGATGAAGGTTACTCAAAAGGAAAACAAACATACAAAGGTAAAAGAACCACAAAGAAAGTTTTCAACAAAATCTTATGCACCAAAGAAGACATCTCATCATCAGATGAAGAGGAAGTCAGTGACAGTGAGACATAAAGAGTTCTATTCATGGAAGTAGAAGACTCTAATAAAGAAGACTCTGAATAAGAATATGAAGAAGATGAAGAAGAATATGAAGAAGTCAAAGAAGAAATTGAAGAGGAAGAAGTTGACTAACAAGAGGAATTAATGTTTTCCATAGAAGTTATCAGAAGAGAAAACAAGAAAAACAAGAAACTACAAGAAGAACTAGACAAGAAAGAAGACACTCAAGAACTAGAACAAATGATCACAAATTTGAAGGTTCAAATAGAAAAAGATAAAAGAATTGAAGAAGCACTCAAAGAACAGCTAGAAGAAAAAGACAAGATCATTGGAAATTTGGAAGCAGAGATTGTCACATTGAGAAAGGATATTCAAAAGAAAAATATGCAGAATAGCTCAAAATTTTTGTATGACATTATCAACAATCAAAAATCTCATTATGACAAGTCTGTACTTGGATACAATTAGATAGAAAATGGATCAAGCTCTAAAACAACAGAGCAAGAAACATATCCAAAAAGATTTGCAGAAATAATCAAGGGGGATAGGAAGATCTACAAGGAAGATTATAGGGACACTCCTCCACTGAGAAGATTCAAATTTCATAATCAACAATCGACAAATAGGCCTCAGGAAGAAGAATAATTCATAAGAGTACCTCCTTTCAGAGTATCTTCTACTCCTAGATATCAAACTATCTATTTTGGTTTATGTTATGCATGTAATAATTTTGGACATAAAGTTGTGAATTGTAGAGATAATAACAGGAACAAAAACAACTTTGAAAGTCATACACAAAGGGGTTTTCCAAGAAGACCTAGTGAAACATAGAGAAGAAGTTACAACAGGTTTGAATCTTTCAGCACTGAAGAGGAATGTTACGAATACAACAATTTTGGAAACATGGCCAAAGATTGAAGAATGACGATCCCTCCTAGAGAACCATAACATAATAACAACAGTCACAGACAGGAACCTCAAAAAAGGACATGGATAAGAAAGCAGGATCGGTATAGCAATGAAGAATGCACACTTGTTATACAAGCTAAGCAGAAGAAACGTGGTTGGTATGTTGACAGTAGGTGTTCAAAACACATTATAGGTGATAGAGATAGGTTTCTTAAATTACGAAAGGAAAGAGATGGATGAGTCTCCTTCAGAAAAGATGATTTAGCCAAAATCATTTGAAAAGGCACAGTTAGAATTGTAAACAAGAATACAAAGGCATAAAATGTTATACTAGTAGAAGATATGAAACATAATCTTCTAAGTCTGAGTCAAATGTGTGACCAAGGTCATAAAGTTTCTTTTGATTCACAAAAGTGCAATATAAGAAAAGAAGGTTCATAAAAATTGATTGCTACAACTGCGAGAACTTCAAGAAACATATATGTATGAAGTGAAATTGGAAATGAAAAGTGTTGTCTAGGAAAGGAAGATGAAAGTTGGCTATGGCATAGAATAATGGGTCACATACATTTTGATAACTTTGTCAAAGTCGGAAAAATAGAAGCAGTCAGAGAAATGCCCCAGATCACGAAACCAATCAACACTTTATTCAAACATTGTCAACAGGGAAAGGAAACAAATACCAGGTTCAAATCAAAGGAATTTTCAATGACAAGACTACTGGAAATTGTGCATACTGATCTAGTTGGACCAACTACAACAAAGGGCTTAAAAGGTGAGAAATACTTTATGTTATTAGTTGATGATTATACAAGAATGACCGCAGTTTTCTTTCTCAAATGGAGGAGAGTTCACTTCAAAGGAATTTATGGACTACTGCAGCAGTCATGGAATAAAAAGGAAATTCTTCGTTGCTAGGACACCTCAACAGAATGGAGTTGTTGAAAGAAAGAATAAGATAGTATAGGAAATGGTTCGAACAATGCTAATGGATTCAAAATTGACAGATGTTTTTTGGACACATGTAGTGCATATAGCAATTCACATTCAAAACAGAGTAATGCTAAGAAACAACACTGACAAAACTCCTTACGAGTTATGGAAAGGAAGACCAACAAATGTAAAGCACTTCAAATTTCGGAAGAAAATGCTACATCAAAAGAGAAGATGGAAGAATGGGAAAGTTTGACTCTCGTGCGAACAAAAGAGTACTTGTTGGTTACTCAAGTACAAGAAAAGCAGACAAGTGTTACAACCTGAGATTGAACAAAGTGGTGGAAATCATCAACATACAAATTGATGAAACAAGTAGACAACAATTGAAGGAAGAAGAAAACGAATCAATGGAATAACTTTACAAAGAACAAACAAAATATGAAAAAGAAGGGGAAGAAGAAGAGGATCCAATAGAAACAGAAGATCAAGTTCAACAAGTAACTCCAAAAACACCTAGTAGACAAGTACAAAAGAATCATCCTTCAAATCAGATTATCAGAAACAAAGACGCAGGAGTTGAGACTAGAAGAAGGATCCATTCACCAGAACAAACACACCTAGCAATCACATATATGATTGAACCAACCTATTTTGAAGAGGGAAACAAGGATGAATTTTGGAACAAGGCCATGGATGAAGAATTAGATCAAATAGATAAAAATGACACTTGGGAATTGGTTCCAAGACCAAAGGATAAGAATGTGATTGGCACAAAGTGGGTATACAGGAATAAATTGAATGAAGATGGACATGTTACAAGGAACAAAGCCAGATTGGTATGTAAAGGATATGCACAGGTTAAAGGAATCAACTTTGAAGAGACATTTTCCCCAGTTGCCAGAGCATGGTACTCTAGACTGGATAAATATCTACAGTAGGAAGGGTTCATAAAAGGAAGTGCAGACAACAACTTCTACATCAAGGTAAGTCAAGATAGTATTTTATTGATTGAAGTTTATGTTGATGATATTAATTTTGGTAGTGATGATGACAAGTTAAGCCAAAAATTTTCAAAGGATATGTAGAATGAACTTGAAATGTCATTACTTGGAGAACTATCCTTCTTTCTGAGACTTCAAATACATCACAGCAACCAAGGAATTTTTATTTCTCAAACCAAGTATATCATAGGAATGATAAAGAGGTTTGGAATGTAAGATTGCAAACCAATTATCACTCCCATTCAAACTAGTTGCAAGTTAAGCAAAGATGATGATTCAAAGTCTACAGATCAGAGGCAATACAGGTCAATGATTGGTAACCTACTATATGTGACAGCATCTAGACCAGATGTAATGCAGGTAGTTGGACAGGTGCCACAATTTCAAGCAGCACAAAAGGAATCACATGTGTTAACAGTGAAGAGGATTTTCAGATATCTCAGAGGAACATAAGAGTTTGGATTATGGTATCCAAAAGGAAAGGATCTATCTCCTATTGCCTACACAGATGCAAATTGGACAGGTTGTATTGATGATCGACGAAGAACCAGTGGAGCAGTGTTCTACTTAGGTGAGTGTTTAGTATCATGGCTAAACAATAAACAATCATAAATATCTCTATCTATAGTCAAGGTAGAGTATATTGTAGCAGCAACATGTTGTACATAGGTTCTTTGGATGAAACAAGCTCTAACAGATATACAGGTTGAGTATGATGAGCCCATTCCAATCTATTGTGATAATTCAAGTGCCATCAATGTCTCAAAGAACCTGGTGATGCACTCCAAGACAAATAACATTCCAATAAAGTATCACTTTCTACAGGAACAAGTTGTAGAAAAGAACATCAGAGTTGATTATGTGGGCACAAAAGAACAAGTGGTAGACATCTTTACAAAACCACTTCCACATGAAGCCTTTGAGTATCTTCGCCAGAGACTCAGAGTTATTTCTAATCCAAAATGAATGCTTTTGAATGCTCATCTTATATGTCTTAGATGTACACGAGGAAGCACCATAAAGAGGACAATCCAGTTAGGGGGAGAAATGGTCGCAGAGATGCATAGGACAGGAGCATGGTTACATGGGGAGAATGAGTGATATGAATTTAGTATTGCATCAGAGTGTTTCCATCAATGCCAAAGGGGGAGATTGTTGATTAAGGTTGGTTTTCATTGATGTCAACCCTTGAAGAAAGTTTGGTAGAAAATTTTGGTAGCAAAAAGGTTTCAGTAATGGACCCAAGGTTGTTTCATGTATAATGGTATGCGTTTTGATATATTTGCAGGTAATATTATTCTATCTGGATAGTACATTTCATGTCATTTCTGGTGGTATGTGGAATGTCACATAACTCCTCACGGTTTGAGAGTTATGGCCTTACGAAGTTGGAGGACCCTCATATGTAAGCGTGAAGCCCCAATGATCTGAACCCGAGAGTTATAAGTTTCCAATAATTGGTTGTATCTGTCACTCCTTCAAAAGGTCAGTTATAGATCATTTTACTTGAGCGATTTGCAATGAAAGGTAAAGTGAAGTCTTATGTGCTTGAATTGGATGTGAATGAATACCTCTTTAGTCTTCCTTATGTGCAATATGTCATGCTTGCTTTTAACATCCTATGTGCATAAATTCATAGAAAAACAACATAACAACATAATACACATAAGATATATGACACTTCCCTTGATAATGGAGTTCACCCTTGCAGTGGGATACCTCTTCGGGTCATGCTCCATAGCCTAACCACTTTATTCTTCTCGATGTAATGATGTATCTCCTTTAAAATTTTGAAGGCCAAAGTCCCTCTTCACTAATGGAAACAAGAGATCGGAATGTGATCAGGAATGTATCAGCTTCACAAGTTCTACTCATGAGGCATCCATGATGATGACATGGACATCATTCCCACATACTCAATACATAAAAAGATGAAGAATAAAATATGACACCCGTCAACATGGAGCCATCAAAATCCTTAGATCTATTGCCCAGATCCAAGCACAAATATGCAACCCATACAAGAGATCTTGAAACCACGAGAATCAGAACTGCTTCAATGGCCACTTGTCATGCAAGTGCCACAATTTCTCTGTCACATATCACTGATTGATTTGATATGAAAGAAGATAATAAACAAATAGATAGAAGGAATAAGTTGATCTTGCTTCCTTGTTGTAGCTTATCTCTTCTCCTTCATACCTATAACACACATGCTATGATGCAACATTGAATGGAAAAACAACATAATAAAAAAACATGCTTACATTGGCTTCTCCAGCACTTAGCTTGTTGATCAGAAGCTTTGCTGCAAAAATAGACATCGTCATTGAATTGACGTCGTCGAATTACCCAAAAATGACTGTCAAATCGTCTCCATCCAAGTCAGACACTTTTAGGCCCAAGAGACACCTCTACCTCGGTTACTGTGCCACTGCCTATGCAATAAATGACTCATTCTTGAATGAAGTTGTTGAAGTTTTGCTCAGATCAAGAAACTAATCACACCACTATGTTTGTGGCGTCATTTTACCTAAAAATGATTGTATCCATGCCTCTATCCGAGTCAGGCACTTTTTGGACCCAAGAGGCAACCTTGCCTCAGTTTGCATGCCAAAATCCATACAGTCTGTACGTATTTCATACAGGCCATACAGAGGCGCTCAATGCTCTATGTGCTAGTGTGATATTCTCTCTGAATGCACACTTATATACAAGTTTCTGGGCGGTTATGCCATAATGAGGAATTTCGGCACATTGGTTATCGAGGCTAAGTTAAGAAATAGCCTGTTGGGGAGGTTCTGGGGTTGAATCCCATGGACTCCCCCTTTTAGCATATTGCTGGCTTGCTTCGCTAATTATGGTGGAGGTTTTGGCGAGCAGTTAAATGGTGGATAGTTCTAAATATAGCAGAATATGCTATATATATGGTGGTTGTTGAGTTAAGCCCCTTGGTGGGCGGAACATTATGGTCATGTGGGATGAATCATGTCAACAAGGACTGGGCTAAAGGCCTAGCCCCTCTCTTTGGCGCCTTGTTTAAATTTTAGATTCAAATGATAATTAAACCATATTATAAATAAGAAACAATGTCTGGTGTAGTGGTTAGTGCGGACTTGTGGGGCCTTTGGGCTACTTGGAGGTCATGAGGTCGACTATTGGGGAGTCAAATAAACTTTTTCCTATTCCAGCCATGGGAAGGGTGCCACATGGTATCTCATGCGTGGGCCATGTGGCACCATATAACTGGTCCACAAAAACTGCCACTTGTCACAATATGATTCTCCCATGAAAACCGACACATGTCATTAGTTTACTTGCCCACGTGTTTTCCATAGTTTCCACATCATCTTGCCAACTAAGGTGTTCCACGTGTCACCCTTTCAGTGGTGCCACGTGTCACTTTGACTTTTGACTTTTGACCAAGTTTGACTAAACTTTGACCTCTTATAACATTTGATCTATAACTCCATTTGACAATCTGTTTGCACCGTTGGAAATATTGTGACGTGTTCTTCGTGATCATGCCATTTTAATGGAGTTTTGAGAATTTTGAATTTTTTCCCTTTTCTGTCTACTGAAGCCATTCTGAGCGTCCTAGAATGCTTTTGTGCATTTTGGGACACTTCTAAAACTTTTGTGATGTTTCCTAGATCCATATAGATCATGCCTCCCAACTGAGAAGACGTTTGGTCCCCAAAATTCATTACATTAATTTTCATGTCCATTGGATTTACAATAAGAAACCCTTACCCAAACTACCTCACAAAGCCTAACAATATTAACATGTGCCAAAAAAATAAAAAAATAAAAAATAAATAAAAAAAAGTGATATCAATAATTACCACTTTTGCATAATACCCTTCTACAGAGGTTAAATAGCAACATCTGATTTACAAAGATGGCCACTCTCGACTAACTCAAAAGGATTTCCCCCATTTGTTCAACCATTTTGTCGAACATGTCCTCTTTATCGAGTTGTCCTTTCTTTGGTAGTTGGTCTTATCCTGGTGGCAGATTTTCCTACAACACTTTGTGACTGACTGTCTCTCTTGAAGATGTCTGTTTGGTCTTCTTATCCCTCTTTGGGTGTAGATCTGGATGTAAGGCCCAACAAGTGGCCTCATGATACCCATCTCTATTACAATGGTTGTAGTAGTCTTTCTCCTTCAGAGGTGCATTCCCCCTGCTCTTTTCCATGTGTGGAAAGCAATCTTCCATCCTCGTCCTTCTCCTAGTTGCCATAACCTTCCTGCACAAGGATTTTCTCTTCCAACACTGGGAAAATGCGTGGTTACTCAATCCACAAAAAGTGCATGGTCTTTGATGCCAAAAGATATGTTTTATATGATTAACATGCTTATAATCAAATGGCATTTTAGAGTTTCTAGATTTCTTATACCTCAGTGAGTTTCCTCTGAATCCAGACTGGCAGAAGAGTTGGTCTCAACTCTATCATTGTGATGCTCATATCTCCCTGGAGATGTCTCGAATCCTTCAACATTAGGAGTTGTGCTCTCGGCCTGCACTAAATCAATTTCATCTCGTTATGAGCAATTGGCCTCTAGAGTCTCAGTGACTATCATGGGGTCTTCTTCCCGAATGGTTTTGGAGATTTATCCAACATCCTTTGTCACATAGCCTATCCCAACATATCAAGGCCAAACCACTACCTCGATGGGATCGACAATACCTTGGACATTGGTTCCAAGGACTCCTCCTTCGTATCCCATTTTTATCATCAACTTTAAGCCGATGCAAGAAGCATGTTGTCCAGGGATTTCAAAAGAATCATCAACATTAATCAAGAAAGGAACTAGACATGGTTTATTTACCTCTACTTCAAACTGGGACCCTTGGTCTACTTCTTGAAATGTGTCCAATTGTTCCTGGTGAGAAGGATCAATGGAAGATGCTTATAGGAATCCTCCTTGGCTTCTGGATGCATGAAGCTCATCTTCATTTGTTTGACAAAGTGTGCATGCATTTTCACTGTCGTGCTCACACCCATAAAAGGTGAACTTGCCATGGCCACATGATGCTCTTATCACCGTCTCATATGTAGAGCCCTCCTCTGTCTGCATCTTCATGTCTTGCAACCTTTGGTTCTCTTCTTCTGCAACTTGCAACAATGTATTCAATCCAACATTCTTTGCTTGAAGCATTTGGTTGAGCTCTTTAAGCTCATCGAACCATGATTGATTTGGTGACCTTCTCATCCTTAACTTCAACACCTGCAATCGGTATCAAGCATGCTCTGATACCACATGGTCTGAACCCGGGAGTGATAAGTTTCCAATAATTGGTTGTCTATGCCACTCCTTCAAAAGGGTCGGTTATAGATCGTTTTACTTGAGCGATTTGCAATAAAAGGTAAAGTTGAAGTCTTATGTGCTTGAATTGAAAATGAATGAAAACCTCTTTAGTCTTCCTTATGTGCAATATGTCATGCTTTCTTTTAACATCCTATGTGCGGAAATTCATAGAAAAACAACATAAGAACATAATACACATAAGAGATATGACACTTCCCTTGATAACGAAGTTCACCCTTGCAGTGGGCTACCTCTCCAGGTCATGCTCCAAAGCCTAACTGCTTTATTCTTCTTGATTTAATGATGTCTCTCATTTACAAGTTGTAAGGCCAAAGTCTCTCTTCAGTGATGACAACAAGAGATTGATATGTGATCATGAATGTATAATCTTCCCAAGTTCTACTAATGAGGAATCCATGATGATGACATGGACATCATTCCCACATACTCAATACATAAAAATATGAAGAATAAAATATGACCCCCATCAACATGGATCCATAAAAATCCTCAGATCTGCTGCTCAGATCCAAGAAAAAATATGCAGTCCATACAAGAGATCTCGAAACCACGAGAATCAGAACTACTTCATTGGCCACTTGTCATGCAAGTGCCACAATTTCTCTATCACATATCACTGATTGATTTGATGTGAAAGAAGATAATAAACAAATAGATAGAAGGAATAAGCTACTATTTATGCCTTGTTGTAGCTTCTCTCTGCTCCTTCAGACCTATAACATGCATGCTATGCTACAACATTGAATAAAAAAACAACATAATAAAAAAGCATGCTTACATTGGCTTCTCCAACACTTAGTTTGTTGATCGGAAGCTCTGCCACAAAAACAGAGATTGTCATTGAATTCACGTCGTCAAATTACCCAAAAATGACTGTCAAATCCTCTCCATCCGAGTCGGACACTTTCAGGCCCAAGAGACACCTCTGCCTTAGTTATCGTGCCACTGCCTCTGCAATAAATGACTCATTCTGGAATGAAGCTGCTGAATTTTTGCTCAAATCAAGAAACTAATTTCACCACTGTGTTCTTGGCATCATTTTACCTAAAAATGACTATCTCCATGCCTCGATCCGAGTTGGGCGCTTTTTGGACCCAAGAGGCAACCTTGCCTCGGTTTGCATGCCAAAATCCATATAGTCCATACGAATTCCGTACAGGTCGTACTAGGTCGTACGAATGTGCTCAGTGTGTTGGTGTGTTCTTCTCTCTGAATGCACACTTATATACAAGTTTTTGGGCGATTATGCCATAATGTGGAAGTTGGGCGCATTGGTTATGGAGGTTAAGTTAAGGCATAGGCTATTGGGGAGGTTCCGGGGTTGAATCCCATGGAAAACCCCTTTTAGCTTATTGCTGGCGTGCTCCACTAATTATGGCAAAGGTTTTGGCGGG
>SNQJ01S0087162.1:1203-33809 GCA_010110895.2 Picea sitchensis | reverse complement strand
AGAAAATAAGAAGGTAGTGTATAGTTGAGATGTGGTATTTAGAGAAATGAAGGATTTTGTTAAACAAGAAGTCCTACCAAGTAAGGAAGAACCAGAGAAAATAGATTTTGATTTAAAGGATGATGAATCAGACTCTACAGAAGAATAGGAATCATAAGAAGAAGATCTCCATACTCCAGTATTGAGGAGATTGGTTCGAGAAAGAAGGCTACTAGAAAGGTATACCTCATCTGATTTATGTTCAATTTTTTATTTTTCTATTACTGATGATGATCCTATAACTATCAGGTAGGAAGTGGATTCAGAGTATGGAAAGCTCTGGAAAAAATCCATGAATGGAGAAATGGAAACCTTGGATAATAATTAAGCTTGGGATCTAGTGGAGTTGTCGACTGGAGGAAATCCCATTGGCAAAAAATGGGTATTTAAAAATAATTTGAATACAGAAGGAAAAGTGGAGAAATACAAAGCTCGGTTAGTAGCAAAGGGTTATTCCCAGGTTGAGGGAATTGATTTTGGTGAGATTTTTTCTCCTGTTGCCAAGTTAAACTCTATAATATTTTTGTTATATGTTGTTGTTGCATTTGATTTTGAAGTAGAACGGATGGATGTGAAGACAACATTCCTACATGGGGATCTAGAAGAAGAAATCTATATGAAGCAGCCAAAAGTATTTGTTGTGAAGGGAAAGAAGGAGCTGGAATGCAAGATGAAAAATTCATTGTATGGTTTAAAACAATCACCAAGGATGTGGTATCAAAAATTTGATACTTATATGTTGGGACTTGGTTTCACAAGAAGCAAAGAGGATCAGTTTGTGTATTTTAAATTAATTGGTGATCATTTGATTTATTTGGTATTGTATGTGGATGACATGTTGTTGATAGGAAACAACAAGGAGATTATCCAGGATGTGAAAACTCAGTTGTCCTCTAAATTTGAAATGAAGGATCTCGATGCTTCAAATTTAATTTTGGGCATGAAAATTAAAAGAGATCGGAAAAAGAGGAAACTCTAGTTAAATCAGATAAAATATGTCGAGACAATATTGCATAGGTTTAATATGCAGTAATGTAAATCGGTCAAGGTTCCTATTCTTGTTGGTGTAAATTTATTTGTGGATCAGTGTCCCAAGACACAGGAAGAGGAGGAGGACATGTCTATTGTTCCATATGTGAGTGCAATTGGTCATTTGATGTATGCAATGGTCTGTACTAGACCAGACATTCCACGTGCAGTGGGAGTTTTGAGCAGGTATATGTCAAAACTAGGGAAGGAGCATTGGATAGCAGTAAAAAGGGTTTTTAGGTATTTGCGTGGAACTGCTAGCTATGGATTGTGCTACCAAGGAAGCTCGGGATTGGACAGAGTGGTCGATATACATGGATTTGTGGATGTATACTAGGCGGGAGATTTGGATCGTAGGATATCTACAAGTGGGTATGTGTTTAACCTGTTTGGAGGAGCAATAAGTTGGATGAGAAAAAGACAGGTTGTAGTGGAATTTTCAACTACAGAAGTTGAATACATGGAAACCACTCATGCAATTAAGGAAGCAGTATAGTTACAAAGATTGTGTTCCGGTATTGGGTTGGTACACCAAGTTGTAAGGATAGACTACAATAGTCATAGAGAAATTTGTTTGGCGAAGAACTTGTCTTATCATTCAAATACAAAGAATATTGATATTCAATATCACTTTGTGAGAGACATGGTTGAAGAAAACAAAGTATTATTTATGAAGTTGGACACTTTGAAGAATCTTGCAGATTCATTAACAAAATCTGTGAGCACTGAGAATTTCTCTTGGTGTAGATGATCCATGGGCATTGTTTCCTTGGATTGTTGACTATGTAACCCTCTAACCCCATGTATGCAAAGAAAACAACAAGTGGGATAGTGTTGGATATGTGTTATATTCTTTGCACGAGTAGTAGTGTTTCACCAGGCGCACAGGGGGGTTTGAGGGGGGTCGCTAGGCCCCCCCTTTGGGGGTGAAAGGGGGTGAAATCCCCTCACATGGGGGTTCTAGGGTAGCACCTCCAAGAAAAAGAAAATCCTTGAGAAACGTGTCACATGTGTTCCTCATTTTTTGTGTTGCCTCAAGTTTTGTGTCCATTGTTGGGAAGTATTTCGGCACATAGTTTTTTGTTGATGGTTTTCTATTTTCGGTTAAGGAATTAGGATTATTGACTAATCCAAGTCATTGAGTTAGGTTTTTGGATGTCGTTGGCTCCTATATGTATATTGTATTGTAAACAATGTATCACTATGAATGAATATAGAATATGTCAGTTTTCCTGGTTTGGGTTTCCAGGGGAAAAATATCTATGTAATGTTTGTATTTTCCATTGTATATTTTCTGTTCTTTTTCTAAAAATATATTTACAGTAAATATTGTACAAGGTTAAAATCTACAAATTTCTCTGATCAGGAGTTGGTTCCCTACCTTCTCGGTCCCTGCAATGCAATGAGTGGCTATGTAGTCCTCTATGTTCATGACACTCCCATATCCCCAGGATTTGAGGTTCACCACCTCACCCCGACATGACAATCCTGTCAAAATGTATATGTCCTCGACTTCAATCCTCAATGGTTTCCCATCGAGGTTGAAGGCCTCTATATCTGGATCCTAGTAGTTCACCAGCATCTGGAGCACTCTCACTTGAGCCTGAATGCCTTTGAGAGCCCAAAATTTATATATCCCACATATTCTTAATGCCATTTGGGCCCCTGGATCTCCTTTCACAACAGCATCAACCTTTTCATGCTCTCTTTCTCTCCACTCTAGCACCATCCTACAAGTTTAAAATCAATTTTTGAGTCAGTACCAATTTAAAAATTCAAATCATGGACTTGTACGTGAGCTACACCTTACACAGTCCCATATAGGTCTGAATGTACATGGTCTATTTTGATAACAGTCATGTATAGGGCAGCGTATACGCGACCCAATGATCTACAGCCAGCGTATACCCTAGTTTCCAATTTACGCCTTCAAATACTCAAGAATTGAATCCTAAATAAAAAATTTAAACCAATAGAAATGAAGAGAAGGGAAAGAAGACTTAATTGGTCCAAACATTCGTCAATTCCATCACTCATAGCTCCCTCAATCCGTAGTTGAAACTTTGGGGCAATTTGGTCAAAAATGCACTATTTGGGTAAAAAATACAAATGATATGGTAAATTGGTTATTTTTTACTATTTATAGAAAACATTTACCCACTTTACATAGTTTTTACAAATATTTTGGCCTATTGGACTAATAATGCAGTGGATGGAGTTTGTTTTGGTGGTTTTATCCAGGGATTCTTGTGGTTTCTAGTGTCACGTCGCTCATTCGTGACTTTGGCAGGTATTTTCGTTGACCGACATATAGGATAGGTCATCATTCTATTTTGCACACTTGTATTATCCTATAATTGTGATTCATATGCCTTATGTACGAACCCATTTATTAGTGACACGGAACCTTCTTTCTACTACTAGAAGTGTCATTAGTGAGTGGTAGAGACTTACCAAACATGGGTGCCCTAGTTAGAACCTTTGTGCCATCTCATGCCCATGCAGAGATTTTTTTCGTAGGATCGGGAGTCCCTTATAGCTAATATATGACTTTGTGTTTGAGCCTCATTTCTTACTCATAATCATGCTGACATATACTTATGGGATTCCCAATGAGTCTCGTTTAAGCTCTTTTCTAACTCTCTCCAAAAGATAAAAGATTGTCAAGTGAACTTGTCTCTTTCACACTCGTAAATTGGATTTGAAAGGACATCTATTTGGTGTAAGTTTAACCCTTTTTCAAACCAAGTAGACTAAATTTATGAAAAGGGACATTCTTTGGCGTTAATTTGTAGTTACATCTCATTCTCTTGCTTGCAGTATTGAGCCTATTGTCGATTCTTGTTTTTGCATTATAAGCATATCACCTCAGCAGTTTGAATCAACAACCAAGTAGAGCCTTGTTTATATCCTTTGCATCTTGACACCCTATACCCCAAGAGGAGAAATTCCCCCGAGTGTCCATATCTTGCATGCACCTCCTTGCATTGAGAATAGGTATGTTCCATTGTTGGAACTAGTTTCTTACTCGCGACACTCGTTTCCTCCTTTATATCATAGAATTCATTTGACTATGAAAAAACAAAAAAAAACGAGCGGGAAAATAATATTATCTTATGTTGGAATCAGTAGTGTCACCTTTGAAAAGAACACAAACTTTTGAGTCCACTTGTGATCAAAAATTTGAGTTAAGTATGACCTTAGGAAGCTGAGCTCATTACTTAGAGTTTACTCCCTCGACTGGTGACTCTTCCAGTACCTATGGAGAATTTTATTGGTTCCTTTTGCATCACAAAGTTTCATCATTGAGTCTATACTACCAGAGTCATCCATATGTCTCATGCTCTTGTTCAAAGGATGTCTATCAGCCTGTGTCGGACATTTCTCAGAACTCTTGACTTTGCATGTCGGTTATACCCTCAGTGTGTCTTAGAGTTACAAGAAGTTGTAGTCCTACCATGCACCCTAGTCCTACTTTCCTTATGGGTAGGTAACCTTGAACCCAGTAGTTGACTTCTCCTCATTGGTCGTTGACTAGGGGGTTTCCCTTGTGTTAGATGGAAAGAAATATATTCACACATTGGGATTTGTACAATGTCTTGGATGTGATTATCCTTATTGGTGGTTTTCTTTCCTTTGTCGAAGTTTTTCCTCATTGGTTTTTATTCAGAAGGTATTTTACATGCACTACTTGCATCTAGTGCATGCGAAACATGCACAGGTTTGTTGGTTCGTGAACATGTTATTCATCTGAGTTCCTCCAAATCATCAAGCTATTGCTTTGTACCTCGTGTTGAATGATGAAATATGCCTTAATTCTCTCCTTTCAGTGGGTCTCCTTCCATCGAATTCAACCCATCTATTTTGGAAATGAGACCTAGAGTCCTATGAGTACCTAGAGGCTTGCAATCATCAATAGCAGGTTCTCTCGCCATCAACAGTTGGGAATGCATCAATGTCTCCTGATCGATGGATTCTTCAAGTTTTTGACCTCAACACCTTTATTTACACTTGAAAGAATGTACTCGGTGCCTTGATACCTACTTTCATTATCGGTAGGTTGTCTCACATTTGTTAACAGTATACCTTATTTACCAGTAATCAAACGAAGTCTCATTGTGTTTGACCCCAACTCCTTTATTCACATGATGTAGACTTGCACCTTTGGCAGGTCATGTAGAATACTTGAATACATTAGTTCATAGTCGCAACTTTCCTGAGTTGTTGCTATAATTCATTGGACCAGTACCTATATGAATTCAGTGATCATGGGAGAGAAGATTGTACTCCATTGTATACAGATATCTTCAAATTGATTTTGAGAGTGGTTTTCACTTGGCCTTGTTCATGACTATGATAGCCTATGGCATGTATCTACTTTTGTATTTCCTATTCATGACCATGAACAATTGTTTGGTGTATTTCCACATGGATCTACATTATAATTCAAATTGGCAGCCATGTGTACAAATTCATTATGGATTGTAATATTCTTATGAGCAACTAGTTCGTCCAATTAGGTCTCCATTACTCCACTTCTGGAAATTATCATGTATTTCAGCTATCATAGATACTCCTCTGACTTCACACATTAGGGGGCATATGTTATAGCAAGATTTTCCTCACCCCATGAAACTTTCTCAGAAGGCCTTTTCCATTTCCCTATGTAGAATTGAAGTCCCCTTTTGCAGTTCCCAAAGATAAAAATGTATGTTTCCACATATATGCACCCTAACAGCTATACATCATGCATATACGTAGGTTGCATGATTACATCCCGCATACATGGATCTTTGTGCCCAAAATTAAAAAATGGTGTCGAGATTCCATGTCACGTGATGCAGGAGCATCGCTCCACCTCCACAAAAGTGCCAGCATGCAAAAACGTAATGCAGAAAGGGAGAGCCATTAATCCTCCCATTTTTAAATTTTAAATAATCCTATATGAATTTTCATGTTGTAAGGTTGTAAATGTCGGGCCATGCCTTTGTACAGGTAGTGGTTGAATTTCCTTAAAGGGTTGCTTGTAGCAGGCCCAGATCATGGTCAGGTATGGGTAAACATTTATGAAAACTTCAATGTAATAGATGAGGTTAGGTGAGAGAGGACGAGTTAGTAGAGCCCCTCTTTTGTAAGGAGTTCTTGTATCAGATTTCATAAGGCATATAGGTAGAGGATGATAGAGAGGTCTTAGAATTTCTGAGAGAGAGCTTGAGAGAACTAGTAATTTGTTACAGTCTAGTTTTTGTAATCATCTGTATAGACACACAGAGATAATAGAAAATTCATTTTTCCTACATATCGTGTGTTTATGTATTTGTGTTCATTTTATATTTTTGTGCATTTTCATGGTTTGAATGCGTAACTGGTGAAGTATTGCATGAGTTTCAATTGTTTCTCGTCTTTGAGTTTCTAAATGCAAGGAGTACACATAGTCCACAAAGAGTGTGTTGACAGAGGTGAGATAACCTCAAGGAAAGCTCAAGAGAGATATCGTTCAACCTTCATCAACGGAAGTGCAAGGAGTGCATAGGAAGAACTCTTTATTGAGTTCAGAGAGAACCAGAGTTACTGAGAACTCTGTAGAGCTCTGCCAGGTGGGTGTTGAGATGGTGAAAGTGTGCACAGAAGGAAATCTATGTTGAGCCTGGGAAGAACTAGAGTTACTGAACACTTTGTTAGGAGAATATCTGCAAGGTGTGCATCAAGCAAGAAGAATGCTAGGAGAGCGAGAAACATTTATTTTCAAGAAATACTTCGGATCTAAGTTTGTCAAAATCCCAGAATGCAAGGTGTGCATGGGAGATCGAATCTTTTGAGGAGACCAAGATCATAAGGGATAATAGAGAGAGTGTGAAAGAGATAGACTTATTCTAGGTCCGGAAGCTCAGAAGAGATAATGTTGCAATAGCATAAGAAAGACCCAAAGGAGTCGGGTTCATGGGAGAAGTTCAAAGTCCGAGAACTTTGAATGAAGACTAAGTCTTCCAAGGTAGGAGAAGTCTAAATTTCAGGAGGAGGATCGACAACCATTTGATCAGGGGAAGGTGCATGAATCTTAATGCTCGCATGCACAGGAAAGAGAATCTCTCAAGGGTTTGAAACTTGAGATTCCTGAAGCGCAGAGAGTCGGAGGGCCAAAATGAGTCTATACTGTTAGATCTAGAGGGGATACGTGTCGATGGGTTGAGAGATACAGAAGGAGGTGGAGGTTGAAGTGTTGAAGCAGTCAAAGCCCAAAGAGCCAAAGAGTCGAGAGCCATCGATCTACGAGGGGAAACTTGTCACTAGATCATGAGATCTAGGGAAAGTTATGGTGGAGTTTTAGTTTGAGAATTGAAATAGCCAAAGCCTTTGTGTTGAATAGATGAAGCATCGGGGAGCTGAAGAGCCGAAGCACCAGAGACCCGAAGAGATTCTAGACCATCAGATCCAGAAGGGGCACGTGGCGAAAGATCCTGGACTCTGGAAGGATTCACTCCAAAGACTTGTGGTTGTTGAGACTTGAAATCATCGAAGGCTAGAAAGAGGATATGATGAGATTCGTTGATGCGAAGAAGGACACACAGTGTCGGATCTAGAACTCTAAAAGAAAGCGGAGGAGAAAAGGTCCGAGGACCCGGAGGAAATCTTGGTAGTTGATAAAGGAAGGAGTCATAGGACTGTTGATTTGGTTGAGGAGGTGAAGGTCTCGAAGTAGGAGAAAGACCGTTGATATGGGAGGCACATGTTAACATATCTTCCACTCTGGGAGATAAGAAGTTAGCAGAGACGAGATTTTGAGATTTGAGATCTCAGAAGTCCTGATGCCCGGAGGAGATCTCGATCGCTGATCGAGGAGAGGGTCGTTGGACCGTTGATCTAGGTTGAAAAGGTCAAACGTTCAAGGGTGGAATAGGGCCATTGATTTATGGGACAGGTGTCCATAGATCATTAAATATAGGAGACTAACATATGAGAGGATTTGGGTTTGATATTTCAAACACCCGAAGCCTAGAGTTGCGAAAGATATCATAGTCGTTGATCTAGGAGGAAGAGATCTGATCCGTAGATGGAAAGAGCACAAATTTGAAGCGTTGATTTGGATGTTATCATCATTATCGTGAGATAAATGATCCCATGTAATTGCAGGGATAGAAGTTCCAAGGAGGTTAAGGAATTGAAGGCAGGCCGCAATTTGAACCGTGGTTTCATCTGGAGGACACGTGTAGGCTGGAGGAGTATTGCGGGGCGAAAAGCGGGTTCATCTAAAACTGTTATTTCTCGCACCTGCAATTGTGTATTAGCACAAGGTCACAACCCAGAGTCACATGGGAGAAGGGGCTAGTGAAGAGGAGCTAGCGCCCGAAAATTGAGAAGCGTTAGAACGCACAGAAAAAAAGTGTGGGTATCACAGGACCTATGCCAAAGGAAGAAAATGGGCCTATGTATAATTTATGGGTTCATTAAGGAGCCCGCAAAGTCAATATAACTTGACACTTGGAATGATCCAGAGACTGGGAGGTCACAGAAACCCAAGGAGAGGGGGGCTGCATCAGGTGGTATCAGAGCCAGGTTCTTTGTCTATAGACTTCAGGTGAAGGAGATGAAGGAGATGGTTTTACTACATCGAGAAGTACCAAGAGATGAAATTTTTCTTGTAGGCAACATGCAAAGGGAGATACGGTGACAGGAGATACTCTGATACCATCAGGTGGTATCATAGCATATAATTAATTTATGTAGGCAAAGGAGGTAATTATAATACCAAGCCTTGCTTACAAACAACAGACAAAGGAGATGATCTGATAACATCAGGTGGTATCACAAGAAGGAGTTTTCCTATAGATGAAAGGTGAAAGAAGAAGAGTAATGACGCTCTGTGAGAAGGTTGTTGCATGGACACAGCAGCAAAATTTTAAATAATCGGGTAAGTTGTGAGAGGATATGGAGATGCTCGCGGATGAAGAGTGATCCATAGACTTGCCAGAAGGGCAGGTAGAAGGTTGAAATGTCTACTGAATTCCATGAGCGTGGTCGAAGAGAAGGCCGCAAGAAGAAATGAAATCCAGAGATGGATCTAGAGCTCAATCAGGTAAGAACAAGAATGGAGAAGCTCTCATTTAAAATGTAGAAGGACGCAATATCACATTTGGTGCATGAATGGCCCATGAAGAAGAGAGTGAAATGGCCAGTAAAGGAACTGTTGGCTAGAGGACAGTGAAGGCTTATGAGAAGGTGGTTGAGGCATACTGAAGAACTTAGTGACATAGAGGAGGAACTGATTCACATCTATGAACCAGAAACTGGAAGAAATATCAACGACTAGGAGGAGAAGAGATCAGATGAATATCTCGTAAACTGCCAGGTGGGCGGAAATGGACTTTCAAGTTTCCAGGTGGGAAATGAAAAGAGGCTAGGTGGAGGTCTCATATACTTCCAGGAGAGCAGTGCTGAAAGTTCAAATTTCCAAGTGGGAAATGAGATGCGATCAGTTGATCTCATAGACTACCAGGTGGGCAGCAGAAAATTCCCAAATTGCCAGGTGGGCAGGGAGAAAGAGATGAGACTGTATGAAAGTCTCAAGAGCTCAGAAGTGAGTTCATGTTAGCAAGGAGTGTTGATATATGGATATTCATGTGTATTTGTGGACCACGTGAATGAATATGATGAGAATTTAAATGCTTCCATCACAAAGGAGGATAATCAAAGGAGAATTCAGATGATTGGAGGGATAAAGGTATTCCTGCCAGGAAGCCAAGTGAAGGCTAGTGCACATGATGAAAGTGAAGTAGAAGAAGAAAAATAGCCAATAGAAATTTTCAAAGAGGAAGGGAAGGAGAAAACATTGACATTTTCCCCAATAGGAGAAGATAAGCATTCACAAACATGGCTCAAAACTTTTAGCCAGGAAGCTGAAACAGTGACGACTACAACACTAAAGCCTACAGAAGAAGAGGAAGTAGACAACATGGATTTTTTTGACCTGTATGAAGAACTGGAAGCCCTAGAGTGATGGGTAATGGTGAAAATATTGCACATCCAATAGGTCAAGTTGGAAACAGATGGTGGAGCATACCAACCAGAGGAACGGTTGGAGGAAATTGGAGATATGTCAGAAGAGGAAGCTAAGCAGTAGATTGGTGATGAGACTGTGGAATTGAAATCTGTAGTAGAGTGGCAACTCGATGAAACAAAGGGAGATAAAGACAGCATGTGGGATCGAGTAGATCTACCCACTGACAAGGAAGAAGTGCAGTAGAGAAGACTACATAAGAAGAGCTAACCACTAGAGAAGTTGGACGAGGTGATAAGGGAGATCAGGAAGCTGATATTGAAGTCAGAAAAGTGGTCAGCAAAGGAGATTTGAACAAAAGAGATCATGCCATAGCAGCAAGGAAGAAACAGAAGAAAAAGAAGCAACAACAGTAGCATAGCTGGAGAGGAGCAAGAGGACAACTCGAGAAGAGAATTTGGGATCTAGGAGGATTTCAGCACTGGAGAAGAGGAGCTCATGAGCAGGAGATCATGTTTTTCCTAGAAAGGGAGTATTATGCAGGATCATTTCTCCACCTCAGCAAAAGCGCCAACACACAATGCAGAAAGAAAGAGGCATTAATCCTCCCATTTTTAAATTTAAAATAATCCTATACGGATTTTCATGTTGTAAGGTTGTAAATGTTGGGCCATGCCTTTGTACAAGTAGTCGTTGAATTGCCTTAAAGGTTTCTTGTAGCAGGCCCAGATCGTGTTCAGGTATGGGTAAACATTTATGAAAACTTCAATGTAATAGATGAGGTTAGGTGAGAGAGGATGAGCTCGCAGAGCCCCTCTTTTGTAAGGAGATCTTGTATCATATTTCATAAGGAAGATAGCCAGAGGATGATAGAGAGGTCTGGATAGAGAGGCCTTAGGAGGTCTTAGAAGTTCTGAGAGAGATCTTGAGAGAACTGGGACTTTGTTACAGTCCATTTTTTGTAATACACACAGAGATAATAGAAAATCAGCTTTTCCTACATATTGTGTGTTTATGTATCTGTGTTCTTTTTATGTTTTTATGCATTTTCATGGTTTGAATGTGTAACTGGTGAAGTATTGCATGAGTTTCAATTATTTCTCGTCTTTGAGTTTTCGAATGCAAGGAGTACACACAGTCCACAAAGAGTGTGTTGACAGAGGTGAGATAACCTTAGGGAAAGCTCAAGAGAGATATTGTTGAACCTTCATCAGCGGAAGTGCAAGGAGTGCATGGGAAGAACTCTTTATTGAGTTCAGAGAGAACTAGAGTTACTGAGAACTCTATAGAGCTCTACCAGGTGGGAATTGATCCGGTGAAAGTGTGCACAAAAGGAACTATGTGGTGAGTTCAGGAAGAAACAAAGTTACTAAACACTCTATTAAGAGAAGATCTACAAGGTGTGCATCGAGAAAGAATAATGCTAGGAGGGCAAGAAGAATTTATTTTCAAGAAATACTTCGGATCTGATTTTGACGAAATTCCAAAATGAAAGGTGTGCATGGGAGATCAAATTCTTCAAGGAGACGAAGCTCAGAAGGGATAACACAGAGAGTGTGAAAGATACATACTTATTCTAGATCTAGAAGCTTAAAAGAGATAACATTCCAATAGCGTAAGAGATACCCAAAGGAGTCAGGTTCATAGGAGAAGTTCAAAGGCCAAGACCTTTGAACATGTACTAAGTCTTCCAAGGCGGGAGAAGTCTAAAGTTCAGGAGGAGGATCGACAGTCGTCTGATCAGGGGAAGGTGCACGAGTCTTAACGCTCGCATGCACAGGAGAGAGAATATATCAAGGGTTTGAAACTTGAGATTCCCACAGTGGAGAGATCTAGAGGGCTGAAATGAGTCTAGACTTTTATATCCATAGGGGATACGTGTGAAAGGGTTGGGAGATCTAGAAGGAGGCAAAGGTTGAAGTGTTGAAACAGCCGAAGCCCAAAGAGCCAAACAAATGAGAGTCATCGATCTGCGAGGGGACACTTGCCACCATATTGCGAGCTCTGGGGAAAGTTACGTTGGAGTTTCAGTTTGAGAATTGAAATAGCCGAAGCCTTCTTGCTAAAGAGACGAAGTGTCGGGGAGCCGAAGAGATGGAGACCCGAAGATATTCTGGACCATCAGATCCAAAAGGGGCACGTGGCAAAATATCGTGGACTCCGGATGGATTCACTCTAAAGACTTGTGGCTTTTGAGACTTGAAATTGCTAAAGGCCAGAAATCAGAAATGATGAGAGTCGTCGATGTGAAGAAGGACATGTGGTGTCGGGTGTAGAACTCTGGAAGAAAGAGGAGGAGAAAAGGTCTAAGGACCCAGAGGAAATCTTGGTCGTTGATCAAGGAAGGATTTGTAGGACCATTGATCTAGTTGAGGAGGCCAAGGTCCTGAACCAGTAGCATGATCGTTGATCTGGGAGGTACGTGTTAGCAGATCTTCCACTCTGGGAGATACCCAGTCAGCAGAGATGAGAGTTTGAGATTTGAGATCTCATAAGTCTAGAGGCCCGGAGGAGATCTCGACTACTAATCCAGGAGAGGGTCATTGGACCATTGATCTGGGTTGAAAAGGTCATATTCTAGGGTGGAACAGGGTCGTTGATTTATGGGACAGGTGTCTATAGATCATTAACTCCAGAGATTGACATACGGGAGGAGATGGGTTTGAGATTTAAAACACCCGAAGTCCAGAGTTGTGAAAGAGATCATAGTTGTTGATCTAGGAGGAACAGATTTGATATGTAGATGGAAAGGGTGCATATTTGAAGCGTTTATTTGGAAGTTGTCATAAATATCGTGAGATTGATGATACCATGTCATTGTGGGGACATAAGTTGCAAGGAGGTCAAGGAATCAAAGGCGGGCCGCAATTTGAATCGTGGTTTCGTTAGGAGGACACATGTAGGCTGGAGGAGTATTGCGAGGAAAAATGTGGGTTGGTCTAAAACCACTATTGCCCGCACTCGCAATCATGTATTAGCACAAGGTCACAACCTAGAGTCACATGGGAGAAGGGGCTAGTGAAGAGGAGGTAGCGCCCAAAAATTGAGAAGCGCTAGAACTTGCAAACAGAAGGTGTGGGTATCACAGGACCTGCACCAAAGGAAGAAAAGGGGTCTGTGTATAATTTATGGGTTCATTAAGGAGCCCACAAAGTCAATCTGACTCGACACTTGGAACGATCTAGAGACCACGAGGTCATAGAACCCCGAAGGGGAGGGGGATTGCACCATCACGTCATGATATCCATGATCCTTGACCTTCCATATATTGGAAACATTCTGACTCGACCCTTCAGTTCCATTTGAAAGCTATAAATGGTCCATATCCAAGTGATCCAAAATGGATCCAGGAAGGCCTAAAAATCAAATTTCTCGTAGTCGGAAAAAACTAGTGCCATTTCACCCGGCTCATCGCGTTGATTCCAACCATATCTTTTTTTTCACAAATGGATGTTGTATGTGAAAGATATCGCATTCTGACCGATTTCCCAAATAGGAAAAACGTCATACTGGTCAAAGTCAACAGGTCCTATGACTAACATCAGCACTATGACAGGTGATGTCATCATGCTGACTTGGTATCACTAGGAGGTGACACCTGTCACTCAATTCTGGCATTTGCATTCTAAGTTGTACCAGTACATATTTGACATGTGGAATTGTACGGATGACATGTGGCAGTCCATACATGGCGTGGCCCAATGATAGGATGACACGTGGTAGTATGGATGACAAGTGGTTGTACAGAAGCTAACGTGGGAGGGTGACTAGGCTATATGGATGCTGACGTGGCAGGGTGACTGGGTTGTATGGATACTAACATGGCAAGGTGACTGGGTTGTATGAAATCAGATGTGGCAAGGTGACTAGGTTGTACAGATACTGACATGGCAGTTGATTGGACAGGTGACTAGGTTGAATGATGGTGATGTGGCATTTGATTGTGCATGTTGAATGTGCATTGACTGTACAATGATTGTATCGTATGAATGAATCATGGGGTGACATATAGCCCAATCAGAGTGCACCACATGCACACCAGATTTAACCAATGTTGGATGGGTCAAAATTTTTTGTTACCCACAAGTTTTGAACCCCCAACCTCCACAGTCACCAATGGACTAAACTCCCTGGGCTAACAAACTACGCCATATGTGTTTCTTGTTAGTGATATGGCACAATTAATATAAGAGTTGTACATGGTGCATTATTAGGGGAAAAGGCCGATCAGAGAGGGCTAGCCCCGACCGACCAAGGGCTATGAACATGGGGATAAGACAACAGTTGGGGAACGAGAGGTAAGGGCTTGGCTACATGGCCATACATACAACCAGGGGGATAGGAGAAAAGGGATGTGGATAGGTGTTATCCTAGATCTTGGCCATATGGAGCTTCATATGCCCACGAGCCTGAAGGAGACGAGGGTTGCGTCCTGTATTATAGCAATTTTTGGTTTTTTACCTTATATTATGATTTTTTTATGTTGATTTAGCCTATTTTTAATGGATTTTAGTCAATATTGGGGCATATGGAGCCCAATTTGAAGGCAAATCTTGGGAGGAAGTTGGGAGTTTGATACCAACTCCAAATCTATATAAACCAGGGGTTCTTAGTAGCATGAAGAGAGGTTCAGAATAGGATAAATGATGAGGAATTTGAAATCCAAAGCCATTTTTATGCAGGGAATCCATTGAGGAGGGGAACTTTGCGTGCTAATTCCGGTAGCTACGATCAACCGTTTTTAGTTCCATCATTTGTGTTGGATTCTTGAGGTCAGGAAGAACATGGAAATATTATTTTGTAATCATTTTGACACTTTTCTGGTGTACTTTTGAAGAATTTAAGAGGAATAAGAAAGCCTCACCCACTGATACAAAGGCCCAAAGACATAGGAAATCTTGTGGAACTTCGCTAACAACTTTGTTGTTATGGTTTGTTATTATTTGTGTTTACATTTTTATCTACGTTTCTTATTATGGCTTCTATAATATCTCATTAATTTTTTCTTCTTTCATCAATTCCTAAATGGTAAATTAACTCATGCTTAAAACTTAACCAAGTCTTTAAATTATCATTTCAGATCAATTGGTATCAGAGTAGGTTAACAATTGGTTTTTGATTTTGCATGATTACCAGGGAAAATTTGAGTCATAGTGAAGGCAAGCTTGTAGAAGGGGATCTAGATATTGGATCGAGAAAGAGGACTTCTCAAAGTGAGGAGATAGCATCAGAAGAAGGCATGTCTCATAATGAGATTGAGTTGCAAAAGACTTTATTCTCCATGTCTGAGATAGTAAAGTTATTATATGAGGATTACTTGGAACAGAAGAGGCCTTTCCAAGGGGAATCTTCTAAACAAGAAAAGAGTGAAGAAGTAGAGGATCCTCATAAACCTCCTCCTTCACCTCTTTATTCTCCATCAACTTGTTCTTCTTCAAGTACAAGTTCAAAATCCATCACAAGAAAACATTCCCATAAACATAAACATGATATGCCTTTACTCAAGCTTGATGTGAAATTTGAATTACCCATGTATGATGGTGAAGTCAATGTTAAGAGGCTTGATAACTGGGTCAGACAAATGGAAGTTTATTGCAGTGTGCAACAAATCAAGGATGAGGCAACTCAAATCAAGTTGGAAATGCTTCGTCTTGAATGCACAACACTCATCTGGTGGCAGAGTAAGTTCCAAAATGGCATGCAACACGTTGGTAATGTATTTCCATCATGGCAAGATTTTGTTTTTGCACTTAGAAAGCAATTTTATCCTTTGGGTTATAAACAGAAGGCTTTAATTGAATGGAAAGGTCTTAAACTAAGAAAGGGACAAACAGTGCAAGAATACACAGATGAATTTTGTAAGATGGCATACATTCCATTACATACCCAAGAAATCCTTATGAAGTATATAGGAGGTTTACCTGCACATATTTGTAACACTGTAGTTATGTTTGGGCCTACTAATCTTGATAACGTTTATGTTCAAGAAACATACATTAAAGCAAGGAAAACAAGAGTTGGTGTATCAAAGGAATCGTCTTCAAGAAAAGAGGAAAAAAGGAAGGGGAATGGAAAGAAATAAAATTCAGCGACAAGAAAGGAAGATAAACTCTCTTGCAAGAAAGAAAGAAGGACACGTTGATGACCATTGCTGGAAATTGCATCCCGAGAAGAATCGAAATGGTTCAAAGAAAGGAAAGGGAGGAAAACAGTTGCAATAGAAACACGACTAATAGAATTGAGATCGGATTCATGTGATGAGACTAAGATCAGAACAGTTGGTTTGAAAGGTAAAATTGGTGATGGATATGA
The DNA here is from genome assembly GCA_010110895.2 of Picea sitchensis. Taxonomy (NCBI): domain Eukaryota; kingdom Viridiplantae; phylum Streptophyta; class Pinopsida; order Pinales; family Pinaceae; genus Picea; species Picea sitchensis. The sequence goes on along the minus strand of SNQJ01S0087162.1, from coordinate 17,434 downwards.
TTCTAGAAGTAAATTGTTTCACATAAGGGTGATAATGAAACATACTAAGATCGATACATTGATAGATAGTGGATCTCAATATAACCTGATTTCAGAGGAAGTGGTTAAACAATTGGGATTAAACACTAAGATGCATCATAAACCATACTCACTTAAATGGATAAGCAACAAGCATAAATTGCACATAACAAAGAAATGCACTTTAAAGTTTGCAATTTCATCAAAGTTTGTGGATGAGGTAACATGTGATGTGGTGCCACTCAATGAATATGGAATGGTCTTAGGCAATCCTTATTTATATGATCACAAATAAATATTCTACAGGGAATAGAATCAATATCACTTAACTAAATAATGCAATCAATATGTTGTACATGCTCATCACTTAAAAGAAAATCAATCTCTACAAACAATGGAACAATTAAGGAAGGAAGATTATGCAAGCAACACACCTATAATTGTGCCAAATCAAGTAATTGATCCTAAGCATGAACATGAGATGGTTGTATAATGGAGGTTCAATCATACTTTGCTTCAAGATAAGATAATGTCGTGCAAGTACTTCAAACATATTAGCTCATTTGCAGTCATATTTCTGATGTTATCACTGCTAATTGTTTCAACATGGATGGTAGTGGCTTCAATAATATGTGAAAGAGTACAAGTGGCCAACAATATGCTGTCAGTTGTCATGTTTGTTTTGCAATTGATCTTGATGAGACAGGTGCATAGGACAAAGTTCAAATACAAAGAACAAGTGGGGTGGCCTATCCCACACTTTATGACTGGTTAATACCATTTTGGAGGACCAAAAGGTCTTAGTGGGGAGGCATGATCCAAAATGGATCCACGAAGGCCTAAAAATCAAAGTTCTTGGAATTGGACGAAACCACCTCCATTATGTTTGGCTCATCGTGTTGATTCCAGACACATATTTTTTTCACAAATGGACATCGTATCCGAAATATATCGCTCTCTGACCAATTTCCCAAATAGGTAAAAATTCAAACTGGTCAAAGTCATTAGGTCATACTGTTGATGTCAGTAGTACGATAGGTGACATCATCATGACATCATGATGGAATCATCATGCTGACATGGCATCACCAGGAGGTGACACATGTCACTCAAATTTGGCATTTTCGGGCTAAGTTGGACCAGTACAAATTTGACATGTGGCATTGTATGGATGACATGTGGCAGTCTATACATGATGTGGCCCAATGATAGGCTGACATGTGGCAGTATGGATGACAGGTGGTTGTACGGAAGATGATGTGGAAGGGTGACTGGGTTGTAAAGATGTTGACATGGCATTGCACGGAAGATGTGGAAGGCGACCTGGCTGTAAAGATGTTGACATGTAAGTGACCGGTTGTGCTGGATGATGGTGCGGGTAAGACCGGGTTGTAACAAAGAAACGCATGTGGTGACTAGGTTGTATAGATGTTGATGGTAGTTGGATCGATAGGGTGACTGGGTTGTACGGCGGTGATGTGGCAACTCACTATGCATGTTGATTGTTTTTCGATTGTACAATGATTGTATGGTATGGATGAATCACATGGTGACACGTTGCCCAATCGGGCACTACGTGGCACCCTGTATTTATCCAATGTTGGTTGGGTCAAAAAATTGTTTGGCACTACGAAGGATTCGAACCCCCAACCTCCACGGTCGCCAACGAACTAAACTCCTCGAGCTAACCGACTGTGCCATATGTGTTTCTTGTTAGTGATATGGCACAATTAATATAAGAGTTGTACATGGGGCATTGTTAGGGGTAAGCCCCGATTAGTGGGGGATAGCCTTGACTGACCAGGGGCTACAAACCTGGGGATAATCCAACAATTGGGGTGTGAGAGGTATTAGCTTGGCCACATGGCCATACATGTGACCAGGGGGCAAGATAGTGTGGATAGGAGAAGAATTCAACTTTGAGAGAAAAGTTACCGAGAAATTATTCACTTCAAATTGAGTCTCCAGATATTTTTCCTTTTAAGTCCGAACACATTGTTCACCCCCCAAAATCTTCCTTCTTTGATGGAGAACCCCATTGTCTCCTTATATGAGCTTGCCTTTGGAAAAGTATTGAAGTGGTGGATTCAACCGAAGGACTTAGTTTTCGGCTTCAACATGTTGACAAAATTTTCACCATTCATACACTTTGTTGATTACATTTTAATAGAAATACTCTTTTCTCGGGTCCACATTGTTTTGCAAATATTTGAATTGTTATTCCATGGGCATATTTGTTATGAATATTGATGGATTGTGCTATTATATGTGCTAACTCTATATATTATCATTGTATGCTTACATTTCTTGAAGGCTGTTGAGGATAAGTTGCAGGTGTGTTGATTTTATTCAAGTGCTCAATGGTGAACTTCATCGAACATCTAGACAAGGTAGGCTCTTATCTTGTCTTGTTATCATATTTGTTTATAGAATACTTGAGATTAGAGTTAATTTCTACTAGCCATTTCCTTCTGCTCGCTTACCCCTTGCCATAGAGTGACTTTCCTCGTAACAATGACTAATTTTTAAAAGTGCACTAAATATTGGGTGTATATATATAAGTAAATCTTTATTAAAATACCATTGTTATAGGATGGCCTCATGGTTTAGGTGTTATTTTTCATTTGACCTTATTTATATATGTCATATTATATCCTTAGGTATTGCATTGTCATTCTAGGTTCATGTTGAGCTTTATTGTTGATTAATTTGGTCCATGCCTTATATCAAGATTCTTTTCTAATGAATTATGCTATCCTCTATTACTGGATTACAAAATATGCATATTAGTGTTCGAATGGGGTTTATTTGCTAGCACTATTCCAATGGTTATCATTCTTTACTAGGCTATGATGGAGCCTTGATACACTTGATGATTTTCTCTCATATTGGCTTACAAATCTTATTCACACAATTCTAGAGGTGAAAATTGGAATTTAACCCAAACTCCATGTTGGATTACTAAGAGGGGTGAATCGCACAGAGGAATTTAAACATTTAAATCATATAATGCAAGTGTTATATCATCATTATCATCCAATAATTGCAGAGTAAATAAACAATGAACAAAATGAGAAATCACACATACACAAGACACTGTTTTTACTTGTAAACCCAAAGTGGGAGAAAACCACAAAAATGTTTTTTTCTTATATGTATTGAAGAATTACACCATTGGAAGCACCAACTCTCCTTTTTTCCAAATGCAACCAGAAGGAGGCTCCAACCCCCTAGTTTCTCAAGCTACAACCTCAGGGAAGCTCCAACTCCCCAATTCTATGGCTACAAACTGTAAGGGAGGATACAACCCCTATGTTCTCCAATCCATAACCGGAAGGTGGCTACAACCACCTATCATTGCCTCATCCAACCTCTCCATGACATAGAAGTAGAATTATGGAACCATTTTCACACTATCACTGCGGAGATATATTGTTGTATACATGTACCAATCAACCTATAATCAACCCGCACTAATAATATGTGCCAACATACCATACATCAACCTGTACCTCAGATTGTACCATAAACAAAATGCATCAACCATGCACCAAACCTCGTGACAAATAACTCCGCCATAATAACTTGTCCAAACAACCCGTAATCAACCTCAGACCATAAACAAGAGCATCAACCATGCACCAACCTATACCTCAACCTCTGTACTATCAACGAGTGCATCAACCATGCACCAAATATGTACCAATCATGCATCCAATACACATCAACTAAGTGATTCATCAATATGTACCAACATCAATGGTATACAATTCCTCATGTATGTGCCAACTCTTTATCAACTACTTGTCTCAACCATGTACCTCAACCATACACCAAGTACATATACCAATAATATAACCATCAAAAGTTCTTTATCAATACATCACACTATCCATAACCAATACCATAAAGCCTTACATCAAACCATATGTGCCAACCTTAGTGTTATGTAACCTCAAGCTAAAACAACAACTCTTAACAACATCAAAAACCAAAAGACTAATACCCATATGCCAAATAACAACAACAAAATACCAATTTTATCCCTCAACAAATTTGATATATGCAGCAATACTGAACATCTAGTACCATCTGAAGATATAAAACCTAGCTCACAAAATATACCTCAAACAAGATGTGCCATATCTCTCATAAATAGACCCCAACCATGTTGTTGTCAATGATTTTTTCCGTGACTTTTCTCAATACACTTTTTCTCATTGATTTTTCTCTCATTACACTTTTCTACCATGATTTTTTGTCGACTTTTGCCAAAATGATTTTTCTCAAGCACAATTTTTCTATCACACTTTTTCTTCCATGCTTTTTCTACCGCACTTTTTTCCGCCACACTTTCTACCACACTTCTCTCTTTTCCCACCGCACTTTTCTCACTGCACTTTTTCTGCTCATCAATAATACCTTCCAAATAACCCTTTCACACAAATAGTTATTCAATGATATTCAAGTGTGATTAAATGAGAGAGCCTTGCCTCATTTATACTTTCATGTAGCATCCCACTTCTCCTTATTTTATGGATTTCTCCATTAACTTCTATTTAAACAATTTCTTTTGGAAACACTTGACCTTTTGGGGCTTCTAGATGACTCATGAGGGTTCTCCAATCTCACATGGCCATAACTCTAATCTGTGAGGAGTTATGTGAAGTTCCACATACTGACTGGAAATGGCATGACATGTACTCATCCATATATAATACCTTTACCTAAAAATATATCAGAAATTATGTCATTATCTATCAAACAAATTTGGGTCCATTACCCAAACCTTTGTGCTACCGGAATTGCCACCGGACTTTCTTCAAGGGTTGACATCAATGGGAACTAACCCAATTAATCAACAACCCAATGATTGAGGAAGCTTACATTGGGTTGAAGGTGACATCCAATGTTTCATTATAGGTTCTATTATTTAAACACAAATCTCTAAATTTATTTTCATAATGGAGAATGTGTATTTCCAAGTGTACACCACTTGCTAATGTGAATATAAACCACCTTGCAAACAAATATTCCTAAGGATAAATTATCCATTTTGGTGACATTTCTTTGGTCCTCTGTTGCTAGGCTCTCCTCTTTCACTCTCATTGTGGGTTAGCTAGGGTATGGTTTTGTCGCCGTGACTTTAGGGTCGGCTAGTGTAACCCTGCCACTCACATTATCCCTAGTGTATCCCTCATCACCTGTCTCTCATGTTCAAGACCGTGGGATATCTAGGGTATCTGGATTTGTCCTCTTATGCTCGCACTGTGATCGGCTAGCTAGGGTATCTGGATTTGTCCTCTTATGCTCGTACTATGGCCGGCTGGATACGGTATCGAGCTCTATTGACGCTCACACTGTAGGCTAGAAGGTTTGGTTTTGTTCTAAGTTTTGTTATATTTTGTTATTTCATATTAAAAATATAATATATATTATATTAATTATAACAAATTATAATATAAATATATAAATTATAAATATAAAATATAATTAATATAAATTATATGTAGGTTGGGGTTTAGGCATTATATGAGTGTGTTCCTTTTAAAATTCATTGGGGATTGAGTGTGTGATGTATCTATATGGCACATAAAGTTTCTTAAAGTATCTATATGGCACATTAGGTAGTGATAAGATGCAATGAGTTATTGAGGTTGAAGAAAATATAGGTTGAAGTGATTAGAGGCTACATGCTTATAAAGGTTATATGCTTTAGTGGTTTTAGGATATAGAGGTTAAAGAGATTTTGGAGTAAGGGGTTATAATATTTACAAGTTAAATTAATGATAAAGATGAGGTGTTATGTGTTATAAGGATTCTAAACAATAGAGGTTAAAGTTTTATGAGTTTCATGGGTTATGGTGATATTAGTTAAAGGACTTACATAATATAATTGTTAAGACTTATACGAGTTATAACTATTAAGAATTAGGTGATATGGGTCTAATGGTTTTATGGGTGAGGGGATAGGGTTATAAGTTATAGGCTGAAGGGGTTATTGTTTTAGGGTTTGGATTTTTATGGGTTCAATGTTATAAGGGTTGGGGGTTATAAGGGTTAGAGAAAGGGGTTATATTACACCAGTTAAAGGGTTATGGTTATGTGTTGATTTGGCCCCCACCAAGTTTTGGGGAAACTCATCCAGCTTTGAACCACTTTTGAATCTCAACATGTTGGCTGAGGAAGGAGCCTCGGCGGAGATGAGATCAGTAGATCTCATTGATTTTAAGCTATGGACCTAGTAAAGGGTCCTCTGGGGTTTTGTAATGGGTTTTAGGATGTCGGCCCATGGGATTTTCCCATGATTAGGATTTATTGTAAGGGGTTGTAAAATATAAATAAAGAAGAAGTTATTGTATAAGTAGCTAAGAAAGTGAATGTAGTTCTATGTGGACAATGTTGCTTTGTGAAAAGGAATGTATGTGAGTTAAGGATTTGTGCTCGAGAGAGTTGGTTTTGTGCCTTGACCTAGTTTTGGAAGGGAGATCTGGTGCTCAAGCAGCATGATATCCCGTCTGGTGTGAAGCTTGACTCGGTGGCTTAGTGCATAGGAGTGAATGGATGTAAGATCTGTGATGAATAATAAAGAGGCAAAGAGGTTGGTGGATGTAGCCCCACTCGCGAACCACGTATATCTGGTGTCTTATGGTTTTCTTGTGTTATGTTATTTTTCTTCATAAATCTTCTTAGTGATTTGATTATGCTATGTAATAGTTAGATTTGTTGTTGCTTGGCAAGTTTTTACTTGTGTTAAGGGTAAATAAATGCTAGATATAACTTATCATGCTAAGTGCTTAGGGTATATAATCATCTATTTCTACTGCACTGATCTATCTTAGATTATGCTCTACGATGTTGAGAAAATAATGCATGTCACCTTATAAGTGTTAACAGAACATTCTTTTAAAGTGTTATTGTCACATATCTATGTCCCATCCTAGTTATAGACACCTATAACTCGTGAATCCCCCTACTTATACCATGGGGTTAGACTTCACCGCTTTCCGCAGGTATTTCCTAAAGGGTCAGAATGGGCTCTTTATTGGTGCATTGTTACATTGAACCCCTCGAGTTTCTATTCCAACAAATGGTTCCATTATCGAGACCTAGAACCGTGATTGTTGGGAACTCAAGTAAAGAAAAGAGAAGCTATGTATGTAGATATGATGTTGAGTGTGTCGTATTCTACTTGACTTGCAAAGCTTTGTGCCAAGGAGGTAAGATGATCTCAAGAAAAAGAGGTAAGATCCTAAAAGAAGCAGGTTTTGTGCTTTGGTAAGAAGGAAAAGGAAATTTTTTACTTTGAAAGTATGAATTTAAGTATGTTTAATAGGATTTTTCCTAGTCTGAAGGCTAGGGCGCGGTTGAAAGAAAGATTTGATTTGAGTAATTCTACGTAAATGAAGAAATATATTCTCTATCTCATAAAGTGAGAGATTTTGACCAATAAGTGGGCAGGAACCTAGAAAGCATTTTTTCATATTGCGTGATCCAACACTATGATCCTAGGGGAAGCGCGCAGTACAGAAAAGATTAGGGAATGCAGAAAAAAGAGGATTGACTTTAGGTTATAACCGCAGTTAGTCGTGAAATGTTGCTAAGGGAATGTCATTAGGTAGGACCCATTTGTATTTGTTGTAAGTTTATTGGTAATGAGGTTGAGTATTGTCCAAGGATTATTGCTTAAAAGTTGAATGAACATGAGACAAGAAAACTATGAAGAAATTCAAGAGACTAAGGGAATTTTAGAAAAGTCATAAAGAAAAAAAGAATCGAGGAAGTTTAGAATACTGCTATTATAGTTGAAATAAATGATGGATGTTCATAAAGATGTTAATTTTTACCGCATTTCCTAAAGTAAAACAACAGATAAGTGCAAGAATAGAAGACTTTGACATAGATTGTGTCTTGGATGAGATAACACAAATGAATTTTATGATTGAAGAAACTTGGAAATTTGGGAAATCCTACCATGGTACCTCATTGGGAAGGATAGTCTTGTTTAAGGGAAATATGATAACCTTATGTGGAGGATTTTCTAATGTACCTATTATTGTTAATGCAACATCGATTGAAGAAGAATTTGAAGTCATTAGGTTTGGTGAGGACAACACCCTTTTCCTACTATTGTTAGGTAAGACTTGGATTGAGAAGGATCAACCTAAGGAAAGAAGAAGAAGAAGCTATAGAAAATAAAAACAAAGAATTAAGGTATTTCATAGCTAGGAAAATAGACCAACTAATAGAAGAATGAGAGGATAAGTCGAAGAAATAGAGCAAAGTAACAACGCATGAGGGACATAAAGAAAGAGAATTAGTTGTCAACAAGGTTGAAAGAATGAAAGAAGGATTTAAGAACATATCTATTCAACAGGAGTATGTCCACTCATGAAGTGTTAATAAAAGGGATATTAACTTTAGAACTTTTGAGGGTACCTCAACAAATATGGCCACCACAAGAGGGGGAAGAAAAAAGCATCAAAATGGAAAGAGGATTCCGTAGAAATAGTTAGAGAGACTCATATCACAGGGAAGAAGGAAATGAATCTCAATAAAAAGAAGGCTAAGTTGGAAAATATACAAGAAGTTACAAACCGATGGAAGACTTCATAGATTGGAACCTTGCATGAGGCAGGTTCACGGGACTTTAACCTCATTGGAACAACAACTCGCCTGAAATGGGACTTCACCTTTAGTGAAGAGGCGACCATTGGAGGCACTTCGACCATTAGAATGACACTCCACAATGGTTAGAAAACACATTTATGGGCTTATGGATCGCTTTTGGACATTGACACCTAATTCATGTAACGTGACAGCTTTACATTGATGGAAGAATTTCTTGGCCATTGGAAGATCTGTCATGATGCCCTACTTATTTAACTCATCGATCGCTGTGCCGGGACCACTTTTTACTACCATGACCGGACTAATCTAAGAAGAGAATTTTCCAAGTGTCAAGCTTTGTTATCTGAGCTATACCCCGCATGTCTGTTTGTCTACCCCACATGTCCATTTGTCTACCCCGGCTGCTTGCTCTCTATCCCTTCCACCATCTCAAAAATCTAGAATGTTGGGAAAACCTAGTGAATTAGAGAAGTTCATCGAGGAATTTCTTAAGAACCCAATGGATGACATTGATATACAAAGGCGAAGATTATTAACTAGGGAATGCAAGCCCCTTTGACTAGACATCGCTATGGTTGTGTCAACTCGTAACTGAACAAATGGCAAGAACCACAAGGATCTGGCTAATGCGAAGGATATCCCATCGATCCTACCTGAATGAATTCCACCTTTGGCTAGTGTTGTTAACCATGAAAACATCCCCATAGACTCCAAGTAATTTTTTTTACCGCAGATACATTCTAAAGGAATTGCATAGTCTGGATTCAAGGATTGCATCCCATTGTTGAAGAATAACTAATTTCAACTTAGGAGACCGAATAACTATGCCATGTTGGTTCCTCACCTCTATTTCCCGAAGACAACTAGAAAGAAACCTCACCTCATCTCACATCCACATGGATTAAGGGGTTGGCACATTCCACTATGTTGAATGTGATGAAGATCTCGTATTTTGGAAGCCACCAAGAGGTTAACGCTTTGTGTTAAGCTCCTCCTTTTGTGCTATAATAGAGGACATATGTGGATCAATAGAAGAATTATTGTGGATCTGGTCATGATCCATTGGATCATAGGCTTAAGTGTGAAGGCTCTTGACCCACAAAGAAGCTTTTATCCAGGAAGGCCTCTGACCATTCTAGTGTGGAAGATCGAGGAATCCTATGGAGAAGTAGAGAAAGGAAAGCGAGGTTACAATGTAGCCTCTAATGTGATGCAGGTAGTGCTCTCATTTTCCCACTCCTAATGGAAAGATAAGTAAGAGAGAGTTTCCCCCACATAGGTCACCGGGTTTATGGTGGACCTCGCAGGTAGTGTGTGGAGGGCATGCATGAATCGATGAACTACCTCATCAACGAAGCTAGATAAGGATTGTTGCGAAGCCCGGGATTTTGGATATGAATTCCATTGCAACTGGGTGATCGTTTTGATCTTATTTGTCACTTGGAAAATTCCTCAAGGAGTCACCTTCCCGTGATATCGAACCCTGAGTTGTTGGTCACTCGGTTTTCAACCCCGTGGTATACCAATGACATGATAAAGTAGTGATGAACCAGTACCGAACCATAGCAAAGTTTCACATTGATCCTCACTTCATCTACATCACCACGCAAAGAGATGAGAACCATGAAATATTACAGCCGTATCTACACATGACAAAATGACGATGGAGTGCATCACAAAGGGAATGGCCAGAGGATTTTCTTGTACTTGTCGCTGATGCGCACTATCCTAATAATCGAAACTATAGGAAGCCCCATAGCTACTTGATTTGAGCATGTCGGATAGTCCAATGGGATGATGAAGAAGAAGCAAGAGAAGTCCAGATATAGATAGGATGAGTGAAGACAATGTTAAGAACCAAATATCAATATAGCATAGAAAACCCCTAGAATAAGTACTCAACTTCTGAAAGATACTCTCAGATAATAAGCCTCTTCGAGGGGAACCCCCTTACCCCACATAAATGTTGAAGTACAAGATGATTCCAAATGAAAATTCTCCCTTGGTATATATAGGACTAGGAGGTATAATTACAACTAATGGAATAAAAGTCAACATAAATAAATAACATTACTAATGTATGCCCCAATTAAGGTGTAATGAGCCAATATTAGGGCTTAACATGCCCCTCCCTTGAGGCAAGTGTTGTCCAAAATGCTTTGAGTAACTCGATGCTTCAGATAAAAGACTCATCTTCCCAAGTGGGAATTCCGCTGATAGTTTCCATTTAATGACATACCGGAATGGATCTATTCCTCAGCTAGAAATTTTTTTGTGTCAGTGATGGCTTCAGATCCAATATGATTTTTCCTTCCTCATCAAGTTCTAGCAATATAGTTTGAACTGATCTGTCACTTCTATAACCTTATTTAAGCATGAAACATGGAAAAACTAGGTGTACTCAGGAATATGCAGTAACTCCAATTTGTATGCCATAGTACCAATCGCTTGCAAACACCTTTATAAGGGCCATAGTACTTTGGTGATACACTTATTATCCTATTGATTTCTTGAGGGGCACTGCTTGTATGGTTGTAGTCTTAAAAACACCCAACTCCCCTACTTCAAAACTTATCTCACTACAATGTTGATCTACTTATTTTTTCATGTGATTTTGTACATGGTCGTTGTCCTTTAATATTTGAGAACTTGTTGTTGATTCTCAATGTGATCTTCCAATCGCTTGAACTTTAGATTTTCTTTTAGAGAAGAAGTGATGGAAGGAGGGTGGTATCCATAGAGTGCCATAAATGGTGTCATTTTGTTGGCAAAGATGAAAGGAAGTGTTATACCACCATTATGCCAAGGATAACCATTTGAACCATTTTGTTTTTATCGAGACAAATAAATGAAGGTATCCTTCCGTGACATTTGTTCACTATCTCTCGGTTTGTCCATCAAATTGAGGTGACGATAGGATGAGCTATGAGCCAATTGAGTAAATCTAAAAAAGAAAAATAATTCTATCCAAAATGTCTCAGAAGATGGGATCTTGTCACTTACAATAATCTTGGGTTTCCATGTAGCTTTTGAACTGCTCCATGAATGCAAAGGAAACCGCATCATCTTTGAAGGTGAGAGAGTGCACAAAAGTGTGTGTACCTCTTGGTCGGCCTATCAACAATCACCATGATGACACTCTTTCCTTCAAACTTCAAGAATCTTTGTGATGAAATCCATGGAAACCTCCCATTGTCGACTTGGGATGGTTAATGGTTGTAAAAGACCTGGTCTTAATCGCTTTCCACATTAATTTGTTGGCAAACCAAACATTCTTCCACAAACCATTGAACATCATTTTTAAGGCCATCCCCAAAAACATCCTTCTTGACCTCCCATGGTAGGTTTTCAAAATCCCGAATGCCCCTCCTACTCCGAGAGGTGTGCAATTCAATAGTAACCTTTGTTTGAGTTGGGAATTCTTACATAAATATGTTTCTATCTTTGTACCATAGTGAATCATTTTTCCAAATGTATCTGATGCACCGAATCCTGCTGTAACCCTTGAATGAGAGTCCACACTTTTCGCCATTCTTCCATTCATCCCTTGCTTCTATTATCCAATCGGTCGGATGGTCAGATAGGCATAGAGAAAGTCCTCAACATTTTCATCCTTTCTGAGAGTGCATCTCACACAACATTTTGCTTCCCTTTTTATAGACTCCATTTCAAAATCATAACCCAATATCTTGTTGCCCATTTTGTTAAAAATTTTTCCTAAGATAGTCTTTGTTCCAAGAAGTATTTAAGACTATCATGATCTATTTGACCTTTGAAGTGCCTACCATTAGGTAAGGGACACCATTTCTTCAATGCATGTAGTATTTCCATCATTTCCTTCTCATAAAATGGTTTTGTGTAAGTCCTTCCTTGAGTGGTCGACTTTCTCAAAAAGCTGTGGGCCTTCCTTCTTACATTTAGGGACAACACCAACTCCATTTCCCAACGATCACATTCCACAATAAAGGTTTTTAAAGTCCTGACCGGTCAAGATGTGAACATTGGCGCATCACCTCTTAATTTGTTAAAAATATTTAGTTGCCTCTCGAGTCCATGAAAATTCATCCCTTCTTAGTTAGTGTTGTTAAATGCTTCTATTCTTCCATAGTGCTAAAACTTGGTGTAGTAACCTGCCAAACCCAAACTCCTCTAAGATTCTTCAATGTTTTAGAATCACCTACCCATCATGGTCTCAATCTTGTTAGGGTCTACCACACCTTTAATGAGATACAATATGACCCAAATACTTTAATTCTTTCACCCAAAGAAACATTTGATGGTTTGGCATATATTTGTTGCTCCTTTAGTAGTTGTAGCACCTTGTCAACATGTCGCACATGATCCTCCCAAGACGCATAGATTAGTATATCATAAAAACACTAACACAAATTTTCAAAGGAAAGGATTGAAAATGGAAGTTATCAACCCTTGAATGTGGAAGGTGCATTTGTAAGGCCAAAAGGCATGACCTCAAAAATTCATAATGACCTTCATGAGTTCGAATGTTATTTTGGATATCTTCTTCCTTCATTCTAACTGATGATACCAATGAAGATCCAATTTTGTAAAATAGATTGCTCCATGTAGTTCTCATCTTAACAATTCATAAATGACAAGAATGGAAACTTATATTTAATAGTGATCTTGTTGAGCTCTCTATAATCCGACACATACGCTATGATCTATCTTTCTTGAATACCATTACCACTGGTGCAGAGTAAGAACTTTGGCTAGGTTTAATAATGCCAAATTTCTCTAACATTTCTTCAACCATGTGCTCAATTTCACTCTTCTAGTATAAGGGTATTACAGATGGCCTAATGTTAGGAGGAACACCCTGCCACTAGGTGAATTTCATGATCATGATTTCAGGGTGGAAGACCTTGGGAATATCTTCAAATACTTTGAATGCTTATCAATGATCCCTTTGATCTTGAGGAATATATGATTAGATGTTTGAACGCCTAGTGAGCATAGTTGTGCACAATGCCTGATGCCCCTTTTCAATAATTTTGCATGCCATTAGAACTTATCACCTTATGATGTTTCCCTATGATACCTATTAACTCAATTCTTTTCCTTCCAATGAAAATTTCATGAAAGTTCTGAAAATTAAAAAGTCATTGTTCCTAATGATTAAACCATTGGATTCCTAGTACAACATCCACACCACCCATGGGTATATAGAAATCATTGGAATATTAATTACATATTCCCCCATAGTAAGATTGATCTTATTTCATATTTCCCAAGTGAAATTGATAGTTCCTCCATCCTAAGTAATCATTACTTGAAACTCTTTCACTCGAGATATACAAATCAATTGAGCTATTAATTTATAGTGAATGCAATTATGAGTACCTACGTAATCAATTAGACTATTACCTTTTCTTTGATGATCCCTTCGATCTTGAGGGTTTGAGGAGTGCTAATTCCACCAATGCATTACACGATATCATGGGAGTCAACTCTTCAGACGGAATTGTTTTAATGTTTTCATCTTGAGATGGTTCTTCTCTTCTTCCTCTCACACCCATGTAGAATAATTTCTTCACCACACTTATGTCCCCACTGCACTTGTTGTCACAATTAAAGCATGTAAACCTTTTTCTTTTCTTCCTCCACTGTTGAGGTGTCAACCTTGTAGGTTGAGGTTTTAGAAGAAGAAGCATTCTTCTCTCTATAAATGTTAGGATTGGTCCTTCTAGTAGCCATAGCCATATTTTTACTTCACAACATTTCTGCCACCTTAAATGATTTCTCCAATGGTTTGGGTTCCCAAAGTCAACCTCATGTTAAATTTTATCCTTTAAAGTTCCTATGAATACATCAATCAAGTGCTCACTCTTAGAATATTTGTTACCTTTATTTTCAATCTTTGAAGTTCTCAATGTTCTCTATAAATGAACCCTTTGTTTTGAGATTTATCTATTGGTTAAAGAAGGTATTGCTTGTTGTATCCTCATAGTGTAAGCACGGGCTTCTTCCATGAAAATTGTCCAAGTGGACAAGTGATCTATGATTTGCGAGAACAAAGCCATCGATACCATACAAATTGATTGGGTTCTAAATATAAAGAAGCAATTTGTACCTTTTGTGTATGTGGCACATTATGTAGATCAAATAATTGCTCCATCTAAAGTATCCATGTGATTGGGTCCTTGTCATCAAACTTCCTCATATCGATCTTAGGAATGTGGTTGGTATTCAACCCAAAGTTGGAGTTTCTCCATTCTTGATTCACCTTCCTTGTGTCCTCATCATGAGTTTCATGCGATGCATTTTCACTTTCAGGTGTCTTCTCTGTTACGAAATTTTTCAATTCTTTCATGATATCCTCTTTTAAACCATCCATCTTTGCCTCCAACTTAGCTTCCATCTCTTGTAATTCATATTTTGTTACCATCTTCTTTTGTAAATCATTTATGTCCCTACACATTTCTTCACCTTCATCAAGAGTCCAATTAGGATTGTCTAGAGGCTTATTTGGTGTAGAATTTTCCTTTTTGGGTGGCATGTTGGCCAAGTATCACTTTTGAACCTTGATTTTGAGGTGGTTCTACTAGACAATCTTTCTTCTGTTGTATCTCCCAAGTTTTGGCCCTTAAGGGTATGAAAATTTATTTTATGTAGTTCTCTGATATTTCGTCTCTGCAATTCCATAGGTCTTATCAAAATTGGATGTGCCAAGTGGAATTTATGGTAACTTCCCCACAACTTTCTTATTTTTTGCCTTTCCAAAAGATCTCACTTGTATAGCATTCCCCGCACAAAATAATTGATATAAAATTCTCAAAATCATACCAGAAATACTACAGACTGTCCACTATCCAATGAAACTAGTCCCACTCAATTTGGATACTCTAGGAAGAAGTTATGATTGTTGTACCTGGAACACCTTCTTGATACTAGTCAATAGGACTAGTCAGATACCCTATCTTCCATAGGGTGTATCTACAAATGTAAGATGACATAGAAGCTGAACATTTTACCACAAATACCTTACTAATTTCTTTGAATATCCTCTAGAGTGCAGGGTTTGAAATGTTATAGAAATTTTTTTATAGCGAACATTCTGCAATGACTCAGTTCAGGATGATTCCAGAACCCTATCTTGTACAGGTTGTATCTCCGAAAGTATAATTCCTCAGGAGATAAAATTTTAACCCATCGTACCTTGATCCGTCTACTAAATATCCTCCAAGAATTTCCTTCTGAAACGTTTTAGAAAAAAAGTTATAGTGAAAATTCCAAGGTGTCTCATATGTAGCAGCGAAACCCAAAGACCTTGAGCTATAATACCATATGTTAAGAACCAAACATCAATATAGCATAGAAAAACCTCAGACTAAGTATTCACCACCTTGAAAAAGAGATAATTTAAGATAATAAGCCTCTTTGAGGGGGAATGTAAGGTAGCTAGAGAGGTAGTAGGGGGACCTAGAGGGCCCATAGTGATAATAGTGGAGGTCATTCAATGTAAGGTGGACTAGGTCCACTATATTATTAAATAAGACCCACTATGGTAGTTAGATATAATAAATGGGTAATTAGATATAATAAATGTAAGAGGACTTCTTAG